>PVJI01012575.1:0-51089 GCA_004026765.1 Micronycteris hirsuta | reverse complement strand
CTTGGCCAGTGAGTGTACTGCAGCGTTTCTCAGTCTGAGTGTGCAGCAGCGTCGACGGGAGGACTTGTTGCACTAGGACCCAGCCTGGGCTGACCCTACTCTCTAGTTTTAAGACTCATTGGGTATAGGATGGGATCTGAGAATATGTTTTCCTAAAAAAATCTAGATGACATTGCTGGGGATTCTCTGGGGACTACACTTCTTCAACCACTGGTACCTTCTCCTCTTAGCCAGAGATTTGGTCAGGGATGGGATTATGTTGGAATGGCATATAATTTAATTTCATGTTTTTTTACTGAGATTACACAGATAGAAGAATCTTTGTTTTGTTGGATTTGCAGTTTCCAGAATATAATGATCCTGGTGCTTATTTATGGCTACAAGAAGAAAGAAGTTTGTCAGAAAAGGAAGGGAACACAAAAGAAAGCAATGTGGAGAGCTGAAGACAAAGATCACTCTTGAGCCTGTTTGAGCTACTGGGTATAGCTATGCCTGACGCAGGAATTCTCAAGGCTGTGCCATTATGTGAGCCAGTAAATTCTGCTATGCTGAAACACTTTACATTGCATTTCTATCACTTACAACCAAGAGTCCTGGAAAATATATGTACTAAGTAAAAAAAAAATCCAGGATCTACAGTTGCAAAATGTATACTTAACAAATTAATTAAAGAAGAAATTAAATTCCATGAACAAATTTGGCTGATATTCCCTATGCCTAGTTAATTTAATTTTTAATGTATTTGAATCTAAAAATAGGTTAGAAAGATAGTAGAAAGTCTGAGACTTTTTTAAAGATAATTTTTTTTACATGTGAGCTCTCTTTTTTAATTAAATTTATTGGGGTGGCATTGGTTAATAAGATCATATAGGTTTCAAGTGTACATTTCTATGACATATGATCTGTGTATTGCATTGTGTGCTTACTACCTAAAGTCAAATCATCTTTCACCATATATTTGGTTAAAACAGGATATAATAGCAGGGTGTGATAGTTCTATCAAAACTTGAATGAGAACTGCATTCAAAATCTGAATGAAAATAGTTAACTCTGAAAAAAATGGCTCAAGAATTAAACTTCATAAAATATCATAACCTTCCAATGGTTGAATTTAAACTCTAACCAGAAACCTGAGAATCTTCATATGACTTCTGTGAATTCATTTGCCTGATTACAAAACTCAAGTCAGTACCAATAAATCTAAGTGTAAATAACATAAATCTACCTAAATATAAAAATATCATCACTTTTTTCTCTCAATGTCATCATTTTGGTGGCAGTAAGTCACTGACAGTCATCCCAAAGTCATAAAATTAAGGAAACAATTTATAATAAGAAAGAAAAAGATATGCATTAACTTTACAAATTTCAAAATTTAAGAAGTTGGAATCTAAAAAAATATTTTTATTAATACAGATGTTTTCAAATGTCATATTAAAAGGTCCTTCTCAGGGTTAATAAGATATTTAAAAACTGTAAGTAAATTCTATTAGCTAAACTTGAGATTGCATATTCCAACACTAGTGGATACTAATATGCCATGATTAAACTTGACCTACGGAAACAGATGTAGAGCTCATACAGATAAGAAACAAATTATCATTATTTAGATTTCTGGTCAAGATGGTGGTATAGGTAAACACAGCTTACCTCCTTGTACAACCACATCCAAATTACAACTAATTACAGAGCAACCATCGCTCATAACTGACAGAAATTGCATTGAATGGAAGTCTAATAACTATGGAATTAAAGAAACCACATCCATCCAGACAGGAGATGTAGAACAGGCTGGTCCCACACCCAGGTGTGGTGGATAAAAATTTGGGAGGAATATCTTGGTAGCAAGGAATCCCAGCCCCACACCACACCAGAACCCCCAGCCCAGGGTACTACTGCCGGGAAGATAAATCCCTATAATGTCTGGCTGCAAGAATCAGAAGGGATTGAGTTGTAGAAGAAATCTCTGGAGTCCCAAGTAGTTCCTCTTAAAGAACCAACACATGAACTTACTCAGACTCACTCCCTCTGAGCTCCAGCACTGGGGTGGCAGCTTGAAAGGCACTGGTGGTATACAAGGAGGAACTGAAGTGGCTGGGATCAAGGTGAGAGCTGAGGAACAGCTTTCTCCCAGACAGAAAGGTAAGCAGAGCCACAGAGCTGGCAGGTGGGTGCCATATCTGAGACTCCATCAACCTGGCTCACACTGTTTTTCCCACCCTGGAGATTCCCTGAGGCTCTGTCCCACCCAAAAAACAGCTGTTGTTAACAGCTTTTCCATATGAATGGCTGATCTTGGCTCAAGGTTCACAACTTCCAAAATACCCTGTAGCCCAGCCCCATGCCTCTTGCTAAGTGGCTCCAGGCACAGCACTAGCAGCAGTCACAGCTTGGTTCACCTGGGAATCTCCAAGCCCAGCACTAGTAATAGCCATCTCAGATTGCTCTATAGCACAGATAGGGTGGTCCTGGGGCAGACAAAGCTGGGGAATACCTTGGCCTGCACTGCCTTGGAAACACCAGAGCCTGCACACCCAGTAGACAGCTAAAGACCATGTTGGAGCACAGCCACCCTGCCTCTGCATAGCTGATCCTCCATGGAGGGCGGAGGTTGGTGGCTAGTGATCACAGCCAATTTTTGCCACTGACTGGCCTGGGTAAATCCCTTCCATTGACTTGCCAAAAGCAACCAAGTTTCAACTACAAGAGAAGGTACACTCAGCCCATATGAAGGACACACCTCAAGTGCCTAGCTTAGGTGATAGGGGAGGCTGTGCCACTGGATCCTACAGGACACTTGCTACATTAGATCATGATACCAAGACAGTAAGTCATGGCAACGCTACATAATACACAGAAAAAAACACACAGGCTGCCAAAATGAAGAGACGAAGAAACATGGCCCAAAGGAAAGAATAGATCAAAACTCCAGAAAAAGAAGTAAACAATATAAGATAAGCAATCTATGAGGTGCAGAGTTCAAAACATGGGTTATAAGGATGCTCAAGGAACTTAGTGAGGACCTCAACAGCATGAAAATACCCAATCAGAAATGAAGGATACACTAATGGAAACAAACAATTTATAGGGAAACAACAGTAGAGTGAATAAAGCCGAGGATCAAATTAAATATTGGAAACATAAGGAAGCAAAAACAACCAATCAGAACAGCAAGAAGAAAAAAGATTACAAAAAAACAAGGTCACTATATGCAACCTCTGGGACAACTTCAAGCATTCCAACATTCACATCATAGGGGTGCCAGAAGCAGAAGAGAAGGAGCAAGAAATTGGAAATCTACTTGAAAAAATAATGAAAGAAAACTTCTCTAATTTGGTGAAGGAAATAGACATGCAAGTCCAGGAAGCATAGAGAGTCCCAAACAAGATGGATACAAAGAGGTCCACTCCAAAACACATAATAATTGAAAGGTTGGAGATAAGGAGAGAATCTTAAAAGCAGCAAGAGAAAAATGGTTAGTTACCTTCAGGGGAGTTACCATAAGACTGTCAGCTGATTTCTGAAAAGAAACTTTGCAGGCTAGAAGGGACTGGTGATACATATTCAAAGTCATGAAAAGCAGGGACCTATAGCCAAGATTGCTCTACCTCACAACAATATCACAAACTAAGCAAACGAGAACAGAGACAGAATCATGGATACAGAGAGCATTTTGAGAATTGCCAGATGGAAGGAGTTTGTAGGGGAATTGGTGAAGAGATGAGGAATTGGGAAGTACAAATAGGTAGTTATATAATAGCCATGGGGATGTAAAATACAGTATAGGAAATGGAGTAGCCAAAGAATTTATACCCATAGACATGACCCATGGACATGAACTATGGTGTGGGGATTGCCTGAGGGAGTGGGGTGGGTGCTGAGTAGAGGTGGACAAAGAGGAAAAAACTGAGACAACTGTAATAGCATAATCAATAAAATATAATAAAAATAAAATAATATAGCATTTTGATGCCTCTAAAATTGTCATTATGTCATAATTTATAGTCAATCTCAAATGTTGCCACCTTAATATTTTTAGTTCCCCTTGGATAAAAATAAAATGACAACAATGCTGAACAGCCTTTTTTTTTTATCTCAACTTATCCAAATATACACAAGTGTTGTAACTACAAACATTTCATTGACTAATTACCTAATTTGTTTTTAATTTTCATTTAAAGGAGATCTCAACTCAATTTAATTGTATATATTAAACTAACAGAGTTGCCTCTTGCTTGAAATGAACAAAAGCCTAATATATTTGCTTTGCCAACAAGAATCATTATTGATAATACAGGGTGAGGCAAAAGTAGGTTTATAGTTGTGAATATGCAAAATACAGTTTATTCCTGTATTACTTACTAATTATTATTATTTTCCATGCAAACAACTGTAAAGCTACTTTTCCACCACCATGTATAATCTGTATTCTGTGAAGATACCAAGTCACCTTTAAAAGCTCTGGTAGGTAAGAATTTTGTTAAAGCGATGAGTATGATATATGTATATCTACACTGATCCACACAGATTCAGCGCCTTGTTTCAAAAAAAGAAAGTCACCTGCAAATACCCAGAGGCAACTATTTAAGGGAGAATAATTATTTAGAGCTATGAAAAATCAACCATGCTGTCAGGAGACTAGTAGGAATGCAAATTTCAAGTTTTTTTCTGAACTCTGCAGACAAACTGTTTCAGTTAGCTGGGAAGCCTAACTTAAGGTACAGAAAGATAAGAAAAAAAGATAGGACGTTTAACATCATTTTCTTAAGAATGTATGGTTCTAAATTTCCTAACAGGAATGCATTTTCCTCCTGGGCACCCGCATTTTATGGTTTTGGATACTGGATTTACTTAGTAGCTGGCCTATGGGAAATGACTATTGAGATTTCAGCTCTTGGCAAGAGAATGAAACTTTATAGCTAATACCATCAATTAATCTATGGGACATAGATTATAAGGACAGGTGGACTAATGTTTTAGGAAAGATAACATCATGCAGTTCTGGCTAATGAAAGCAAAAGTAAGCCTGTTGTGAAGTCCTAGGAAAATGTTCTTCATTCTGAAAAAAAGAGACAGAAGAAAGGGATATGCTGTCATCAGCCTTAGAACATTGATGGGTGCAAACGTGACGTGTGGAAACGCAGCAGCCGTTTCCAGGAAGAGCCAAGTCTAAGGCACAAAGCCAATATGCTGAGAATCGCAAAAAACAAAACAAAACACAGATAAAGTGTGTCATTGATGTTACAATGTGTCACTAGCTTAATCAACACCAGCTCCACTCTAATGCTGAATTTCCAATATGAAATGATAAACTTTCCATAATGAATAATTTTTATTTTTTTTATTCCCATTTCTTTAATTTGTATTTGTGCAAGTAATAGCTCCAGGTCCCCTCCAGGTTTACAGGAAGTATCCATTGATTGGAAACAGTTTGTGAGCATATGAAAGATTGCCTGTATCCTTGATCATGCCCAAACTTTACAGAGCCCTTCCAGGGCACATATGAAATTAACGTATCAGGGAAAGATGGATTAAAATATTATATGTCCCTACCCAAACTGTAATTGTTATTCTTTTCCCAAAACCATTACTTTTTTGCAGCCTGTAATTTGCTATAGGAAATCACACTGCACAGCTCCTGCCACTAGAAAGAAAAGGTATGATCAACGTTTCAGTCCCCCAACCTACCTGGGCATTTGAGCTTTTACTTTAGACAGTTTTCTTTTCTTGCCATGGGCCTTGGTTGCTCCTAGGCCACAAAAGCTTCCTAAATTATGATATCCTGGTACAGTTATTTTTTCCGGAGCCTGGAAAGTCTGTACCACGCTTTGGTGCTCTAATTCTGATATCTCATTGGTTCCCCACTGCCCAGCCCAACTTGCTCAAGAGAGCCATCTCCTTTATGTTCACTGCTTCCTACTGCTACTCACTAAGCTTTCTTTGTTTTTCCAGGAGGAACCAGGGCTTCTGGGTTTCCCAGGAAAAAGGTGGCCCTCCGGGTCTCCCAGTAAGTCTTTTATTTTTTTAATTTTTAAATTACTTTATTGTTATTCAATTACAGTTTGCATTTTCTCCCCTCCCACCCCCATAATGAATAATTAATTATTCATGTGGTCTACTATTTGCAGTCAACCATCTTATATATTCTTTCTTCCTTGTGCATCTGGTATGTGCAGACTTTCTGAATCAATTAGCCAGTAATGTAGATTCTCACATAAATAACAAGGAAAGGGAACTTCTGAATCACACAGGATCAGAAACACTGGTCTCTGTCTCCTGAAAATGCCCAGAAAAGAGGGCGGTGAAATCCTGGACTCAGGAAACCACCTGTGACTCCATCGCTTCTGGCTCAGACAGAAATAATGAAAAAGGACCTATTGGCTCGAGTTCTGTACCACATGTGTGTGCTTGGCAAAGAAAAAATGGGGTTTGGCCCTAGTAGAGAGTGATTTACTCCAGACCTTATCATCATTGGAATTTTAAGATAAAACCAAATTAGCTTCGGTCTGACTGCCAAATGCAGGACTCAAACAGTGATAGAAATTTTATAAACAGTGTTTGGTGCATCTATTTTTATCGAGAAGAGATCTGTTCCTTTCTCCACGCAGACACATTCTATCTGGAAGAAAATTTTGTCACTTCAGGTATATTTTCTTTGCTGAAATTGAATCTGCATATTTCCAAAGCTTGCTCTGTAGACCAAGCTGGCTGCTGCTTCTGTGGGATAATTCTCTGCAATATTAGTTTTGCTTATTAAAACGTTAATAGAATGAGCTACTTTAAAAGGAGCTTTCTCATTAAAATGTCAATTGTTCAATAAAATACATTTGTGCTGCCTAATTTATAGAAAAAGTATTTCAGGAAAAATGCCGAGAAATGTTGAATTTTTAATACTCGAAGACATCCAGGTTTGGGTTCTGGTGGATAAGGTGGAATGGCAAGAGCTTCACAAGGAATTCTGTAGTGCCGCGTGACTTTTTGTTTTAAGGACTCAGCCCCTACTTTTATGCCTTAGGCAGCATAACTAGTCTATGAAACACAATTTCGGGACAGATGTTATAAAAACATGCATTAATTCACATTCTACTTATTCAAAATTTGTAATTATAGAAGTTGTCCTTTTTTATATACTCTAGGAAGAAAGTGCCAAACACAGTATTATTACGATTGGCTTTTGACTGTGGCAGACCGTGGTCATTCAAGGAGGAGTTCTCAGCTTCATCTCACTCTGAAGCCTCTGGAGGGGCAAGGTGGGATTGCTTTGTACAGTTACTGAGACTTTATTTTGAGGTAATCCAGGGTTCCCAAACTTGCCTGCACTTTTGAATCACTTGGGGGTCTTTTAAAAATTCCACATAGTCATCAGTGTGTTTTAAAACTCCTTAGGTAATATGTAGACAAGTTTGGGAACCACCGAACTAAGTTATCGACGCATTGGAATTTAGAAGAAAACCTTTGTGTTGTTTAGAGAACCTAGTGACTACAGATTTACTTCTCCTGGCTCCTGTTCTTGACCTTGCGATGCTCTATCTCATTAAAAGTCTGAATAGCTCACACAGAATGCTCAGTTATACTCTATTATGAGTTAATGAGAAAGTATGAAGCTGCAGTGGAATAACAAATTTGGACAGGAAGGAAGGTCTCCTGACTTAAGTTTCATAAGGTCATTGGTCAAAACACATTCAAATGCCTACAGATGCTCAGCACATCCACAAAGACAGTGGGTGGGAGCAAGAAACATTTCTTTCCCCCAAACAACAAGGTCTAAAGGAACACGGTATCATCATACATACATATAAATATGTGTTAAATTATATATCAAGAACAGATTTTATGAGAGTTCTGCCTAAATGATCTGCATTTACAGTTTCAATGCCTGCTTTTCTCTGAAGTAAAAAGGGCATAGGGTGGGTTTTAAATGTGTAATTAAAACTCCCAGGCTAATTGAACAGTTCACCCCTAAAGTAAATCTAGGTTTCTTTTTCCCGATGAAACCTTTCTATACCTCTGACTAAAATGGGTTGACTTTTCTTTGTTCCAGAACTATCTTTATTTTTGTTCAGAACAGACTTATTGGAACCTTTCAAATTTTTTTTTTTTTTTTACAATATTGACGCCTTTTTAAAAGTACAATATGCGCAGATGGCCAAACAATGCACATGTGCTGACATTAGTTAGCTGTCTCTAAAACATACTGCCACTGGAGAGACCGCCCCCTGAGAATTTTTATGCTAATTACAAATGATCTCTTACTTATCTCCCTCTGAGGACACAGTTCCCTAAAATATGCTTACCAATCAAAGATTAGATATTTAATCTTGTTCAAATTATGAAGTACATTCGAAAGTCATTTTTTTTTAAAGATTTTATTTATTTATTTTTAGAGAGAGGAGAAGGGAGGGAGAGAAACAGCAATGTATGGTTGCCTCTCACATGGCCCCCACAGGGGACCTGGCCCGCAACCCAGGCATGTGCCCTTGACTGGGAATCGAACTGGGACTGCCTGGTTCCCAGCCCACGCTCAATCCACTGAGCTACACCAGCCAGGGCTCGAAAGTCACTTTTTAAACCTTGGATTTAAGAATCATTTGTAATGTAAACTCAATTTATACTTGCTCAAAACTGAACTCATGATCTGAACCAGGGCCTGGGAAACGATGGCCAAATCCTGCCACCACTTGTTTCTGTAAGTAACATTTTATTGCAACCTCACCACACTCGTTCTGTCTGTGGCTGATTTCAGGCTGCCGTGGCTACGTGATGCAAGGTCTTTTACACAGAATATTGGCTGACTCAGAGCCAAAGAAAACTGAAGGACAAAGCCCTGACGCAAGACAGCCTAATGCCCATAAAGCAGAGGTTTCGTCATTTTTGACATCTTCCTTTCTCTTGTCCTACCCCGTATCTAAGCTACCAATAACTTGTGTACATTTTCTCTCTTGCAAATCACTTCATCCAATTTACTAGGTGCTGAACCTGTTTTAGTTGCTGGGAACAAAATAGAGAGACATGAGTGCCTCTTTTCTCATTGTTCCTCCTGTAAATAGATTATCCCCAGTCAGCCCTAAATAATAATAGCATCAGCTGTTTTCCACAGGACTAGAACGAGGTAGTTTCAGGTCATAGCCAATAGGAAAGGGAATAATCCCCCTACTCCCTGGAAGGGAGTCATAAGACTACCAGTCTCTGCTAGACTACAGAGACTGCACAGAAAGAAAAATCTTACCCTAAAAATGATCTTTTGATATCACAAGGCCATAATCTTCTGGGAAATACATGTTAACTGCCCCCAAACTTGTACATGCGATTCATGAAGTTGTATGAAGTGCCTGAGTCTGTGCAATATGACCTTTATACCAGATGATGTAATCCCAAAGAATATGCATAACTTCCTGACTTTTAACCCTTTAAATCTCACCCCAATGCCCTGATACAGCAAGTGGATTTGAATTTTGCCCATTCTTTTTGCTGGTTGATCTTACAATAAAAGCTTTATCTTTTCTCAAAAGCCAGTGCCAGGGCATTAAGTCCTATGCGCATCAGGCAATGAACTCTTGTTCGATAGCTCTACCACACTTCCTCTGCATAAACTTTCTATGGAGTTTTCTCACCCCCCTTTCCTTCTGGGCCCTTCGTATCTCAGTTTGTTACCCTACAGCCAGAAATATCCTTTAGCATGCACATGTGATCAAATCACCTTTTTGCTTAATCTCTTCATGACTCTCCTTGCTCTTGAACCTCTTAGATGACACTTTGTAGTCTGGCAGGGACATTCTTCAGTTGATTTCGCTCTCCTGGCTTTGAGTTTCATGAAGTTTCCTGCCTCAGTGGGTTTGTGCTGCAATATGCTGCTCATCAACTCTTCAGTTCCCTGAATCTTGCTCAGGAAGTCCCTACCCCAGCTGGATAGGGTCCTCCTTTTATAAACTCTCAAAGAACCCTCTTCAAAGAGATAACATAATTACAATTATGCAAATATGTAACTTTATGAAAGTCTATCTCCCAATTCATGTAAGCTCCGTGAGATCAGAGCTTCTGTCCACTTTATTCACTGTTGGAAACTGAAATCTGGGAGGGAGCTCCGTAGCACTGTTGGATAGAATGCGTGAATGACAGAGCGTGAAGGGAAGAAAAGACCGACCATTCCTCCAGAAGTGATTTTTCTCTAGTCAAAATTTGAGATTATGTCTAATTAGACATTATGAAAGGATCCATACTTACTTATGTGTTTTCAGTTTTCTGGTCATTTACTACACACCTATAGAGTGAAAGTTTATAGCTAAAATGCCCTTGGTACTTTTATGAAGAAAGAAAAGGAATTAAATATGGAGCACTCAGTTGCTAGGTAGAAGGTAAATGGACACACTTAACACACCAAGGAGAGGGAGCAAAACAAGTCACATGCAATGGGAAGCCAAGGACAGAACTTGATTTCAATAGGCCCTTCATCATTACTTTCTTCATTGGTAAGCTTAGCTACTTAGCAACAGTGGGCTAAGAAGACAGAGATTGGGTTCAAAGACTGACTTCATCACCTTCAGAGAATAAGTCCAAAGTCAATCTGGAGTGTCAGTTTTCCAAGTTTATTTGTTACGAAGACTAAGTTAGATAACATGTGTAAGGCACTAATATAGTGCCTGAGACATCATAGCTGCCTAATTATCAATTTTTATTAGAATATTTTATGGCTTCAATGGTCAATTTAATCCATATAAAAACTTTTAAGACAGTCATTCCCAATCTTCCCCACTTTCGAGCACTGATTTGTTCAGCTCAATATCACTAGCAATTAATGCCATAGAGGTATTTCGGACTCTATTTATCCCAAACCAAACATGCCATCTCCCTTCCCTTTCTTTACACCTTGCCACACACCCTCCATCCTGCCCTGGTATACCACAGAAATTAATACCGTGAGCATTGGACTCAGACAGACATGGGCTCAAATCCTAGCAGAGTGACTATGACCAAGACATGTAAGCTGTCTCAACATTATTTCTTCATCTATGAATTAAAGATATGCCCTGGCTGGTATGGCTCAGTGGATTGAGCACCAGCCTATGAACTGGGGGATGGGGGTCACAGGTTAGCTTCCTGCCCAGGGTACATGCCTGTGTTGGGGGCCAGGTCCTTGGTTGGGGGTGTGTGAGAAGCAACTGGTAGATGTATCTCTCACACACTGATGTTTCTCTTCCTCCCTTCCTGTCTCTAAAAGTAAATAAATAAAATCTTTTAAAATTTTTAAATAAAATATAGTAATGCTTATCTCCTTACTTTATTGAGAAAATTAATGTCAGTGAGGCACATTCTTTGACACACAGTAAAAGCTTGATTGGTTGTGTCTATTGAAAGTACTATTACCGACAATACTGTCATCTTTGACCCTATTCTCTACCTTGCTCCTCTCAAAAAAGAGCAGTTGCAAAGTTTGTCCCAGTCTTCTTCCATAAACCCATTTTCTCTTGGGCCCCAGCGATATAGATCTATCACAGTTATTATAGTGTCTCCTTACTTGTTCTCTCTGAGTTTAGCTCTTCCCTTTTGTTTCTTATTCCTTTACTATGTTTTCTTCATAGCAGCTACTCTCTGAACTTAAATGCCTGAGTGTGCACCTCTTTGTCTCCCTCAACTTGAGAGCACATCTATTCACCTTGTGCCTAGAACAGTGACTCAAAATGGCCAAGAAGTTGCCAGAGTGGCGTGGGACGCCAGTGCGGTTCTGCTGCCCCCTGGATTACAATCCACGGCCCACCTGAGACTGTGTAGTCAGCCTCACTCCAGCATTCACGTCACTCCATGCAGAGCTCTGACTCTTTATTCTGCCTCCTCTGCCTCCCCCACCCCACATTCCCATTACTCTTTTAGCAAAGGGCACTATTTTTGAGACCCTTAAATAACCTTAGATGCCTATTTACATAATTCAGTTTATACTCATCCTCCTGGCTGTCATGCTTTGCCCCTAGTTCTTCAACAGCCGGCTCAAATGCCCCAAATTTTCCCTGATGCCTTTAAACTAGAAATGCCCTCTCCCTTTGTTGAAATTTCTTAGCATTTTATCTCTACTGTTCTCCTACCTCTTCTAGTTATATGTTGAAAACTGTGGCCACTATGTATTTCTAAAGCCCTCAGAACCTAAATTGTGGAATGGAACACAGGCAGATTCTACCGGAGAAAAAATTCTCAAGACAAAAAGGGATAAAATGCTTAGGATAAAAATGTGTTCTTTTAGTGCCCTTGAATGTTCCTTATTCTTTCTTTTTGTTTGAGCCTCCCATGTCTGACTTGCTTAAATGTGACAAACTATACAAGCAAGAATGATAGAAGTCCTCATATCACTGCTACTAAATCTTCTTTTCTAACCAGCTCAGCCATTCATCTTAGCTTTTTGCACTCCAGACAACTTGCAAATTGCTTTGTACCCACTTGCCTGGAGTGAGTCATGCTCTCTGCCAGGTTAGTGGGGAAGAATGCTGATCAGTCAGTTTTCCACCCGAGACAAGAATTGCTTTTGATTTTCTTTTTTTTTCTCTCCTTTCTATTTTGCTAAGCCTCTGAGTCTCTTCCCTTTTATGAGCTAGAGAAGAGAACAATTTTTATACCGATTATTTAGAATAGTTACCCCACATTTCATTCTGATGAACACTAACCCTGAACTGTAATCTCTTGGACATAGAAAACACCCTATTCAATATTGCCATGTCATGGGGACCCACAGTGCACCCTGAGAAGTTTCGCTATTAGGGGGAGACTAACCCTTGACGTAAGCCATGGCTTCTAATTCATCTGAGTACAGAACAAACATTCTTTCCCCTCCTGTAACATCGATCATCTCCACATCCTGCAAAATGTGTATCTCTGCAAGAACACTGGAAAACAGTGGCACTGCGCAACTAATCCTTTGGCTGGGAATCTAACATCATCTTCCAGAACTTTTTCCAAACCTGTGGGGTCATGGGAAGTCAGAGAACATGAACTGGATGGTAAACTCTCGGAATACTAGCTGGATCACCTTGGGCTGCTGTCAGGCTCAATTTCTTCACCAGTAAAATGGGAGAATCGAATAAGACTACATATGTGAGCAGTTCAAAGATAGTAATATTTAATCAAAATAACTATATTTCTTTCCTCTATGTTTTATTATAAGAAGAATAAACTCTCACTTCCTGTGGTTTCAGCTTCCTCTTGCTCACTGACTCCACACCTTTATTCAGACAGCTCCCCCGACTGTGTGACCTCTCCCTCACACAGGTTAGCAAGGCTGATGCAGAGACATCTCCCGGTGAATGCTAGGCAAGCCGATCTGAGAGAGATTCTCCTCTGTATTACGGGGAAAGGTGTTGCAGATCATGACCGATTGAGCCTAAGTCAATACTATTGATTTTAAAGCATATGCTGACCAATAATTAACTGGAAAACAGACATCTCTACATTAATCCAAGGAAACAACTCAAATCGTTCAATTTTAGGCTCAGTTGCCAGCTCAGAGGATGAAATAGTGACATATTTGAGTAAGAGTTCTTTGTTATCCTTCAAACTGCAATACTTCTAAGTAGCCACTTCTGTCCCATGCCCTAATGAGTACTGGAGAAGGCTGTTGACATATATGTGCACTGGTGTCTATATCCATTTATATATAAATAAAATTAGACAGACTGTTTAAGAAATGAAGTCTACTCTCTCACAAACATAAATCCAGAAAGTTAAGCAAGCTATGGACTGAATGTTTGTCCTTTCTAAATTCACATGTTGAAGCCTAATTCCCGCTGTGATAGTATTTAGAGGTAACTATGTCATGAAGGTGGAGCCTTCATGAATGGGATAATGTCCTTATAAAAGGGACCCCAGAGAGCGCCCTCACCCCATTCAGCCATGTGAAGACACAGTGAGAAGATGTCCGTCTTTGAACCAGGAAGTGGGCTCTCACTAGACAGTCTGCTGGAACCTTGATTTTGGATTTACCAGCCTCCAGAAATCAATTAATTATTGTTGTTTATAAGCCACCCAGCCCAAGATATTTGGTTATACTAACCTGAATGAACTAAGACGGCATATTTGTTTATTTTTACATTGAGAAACAAGGTCATCTTCAGAAAGTGAGACAAATGAAGTGTTTACTTGACTCAGTTTATCTCCCAGGAATGCTAGAAGACCAACAGGTTACAGAAAGTACTTTTTCATTAAGAAAAGTACATATAAGACTATAGAGACTATGATGTCCAGGAAGGACCTTTTGTGACAAAATTTTGGACACTTAGACATGGGTGATCTTTAAACCATTCTCCTGACACCACTGTGTATTTCTCCTGTCTCATAATTCAAAAGCTAGTCACTAACCATCCTATATTCCATTAAGTACATGGAGCAATAACAGTACAGATATAGGAAATACCTATTTTCTTTTCCTCAATAGGATCTTGATGTCATACTAGAAATTTGCATGAGAATCCCAATAAAATCCAGCATCATTCAAGATATAATTGTGGACCAGCTGGTCCTTAAGCTGCCTTTTCTAAGATATTGAAGCAAGGACTATGAGAATAAATGTGCATTCTTTAGTGGGACAATAAAGGGAAAAAATTCAGGAAGAGTAAGCAGCTTGAACAAATGCAAGAAAGCATGAAAGCCCTCCATTCAGGATGGGAATGAGGATGAAGGACTGTAAGTGGTTTAAGTTGACCTGAAATATAGAGTGCTAGGAAGGAAGGAAGAAGATGGTATTAGAGACAGACACAGGAAAGTACTAGATCATGGCAAACCAACTTTGATACTATTTTTGATTTGACAGCTATTTGCTGGTCACCTAATAGGTATTAAGTGGTGTTCACTTGGATACAATTGCTGAATGAGTTGAATATGACCCCTAGGCTGAAGAAGTGTAGAGTTGGTAAGACAAAGCACCAACCATACAACAAATTAATAAAATATATATTGCAATAAGTGTTAAGAAGGAAATAAATAATGTATGAATGCAAGCACGATACAGGGGCAACTCCTTTAAATGAAAGATGGAAGAGACAAAAGAGTTTTTAAGGTTGTGATCTGAAAGCCGAGGGCATAGGAAGTAACAGGACAAGTGCAAAGGCCCTGAGGCAGGGAAGACTTGGTGTAGTAGAGCAGTGCCTCTTAAACTTGAATGTGCAAACAAATCATTTTGCACGTTTGTTAAAATGGAGTTCTGATTCAATCAGCCTGGGATGGACTCGAGACTGCATTTTTAACAAGCTCCCAGGTAGAGTCACTGGTCTGGGGACTACACTTTACCAGCAAAGTGTTAAAGGAACAGAAGACAAAGAGGGGTGTCTAGAGCCTAGTGGTGAGGGAGCACTGTACTTGAAAGTAGAGAGGAAGACTGAGGTCAGCTTGGGACTGTCACTGGCCCACTGGGAAGGCTATGCTTACCGGCAGACCTACGATTCATTCTCATTCCTTATGGGGTACAGGGAGGAGAGAGTGAATGTGGGAGCATCTTCCAGAAAGAAAGAAGAAAGGGTGCTTAGTCAAATTTCCTTTTACAACAACAGACCTGTCAAACAAATGGTGTATGATAGCTTCAGATTTCTTATCTATGGAGTGTTTCTAGCAGGATGTACCTAGTCTGTCTGAGATTACTTACAGTAGGTAAACAAACCTGGAATCTATCAATTTACAGAGTATGATTTCCTGGAAAACATCTTGCAAGCTGTGTATCTCTCTAAGTTTAAACTTAGAATGATGCTTCATGCACAAAACAGCTCTTTTTTTTTGTACGCAGCCACATAAATTACTTACAAACCTAATTTATTATCCTGGGCTAATTTATTATCCTTAGCCTGAAGGTTAGAAGGGATCTGGAGAGTGGTATTGCTCTCCCAACTTTCCCTGTGTCTCACAACTGTTTGTAACTGGAATTAGAGAGCAAAGCCTGCTGCTGGGTATTATGGACTGAATGGTATCCTCCCCAAATTCATATGTTGAACCCTAATCCCCAGTGTGACTGTGTTTGGAGATGTGGCCTAAAAGGAGATTATTAAGGTCAAATGAGGTCAGAGGTTGAGGCCTTCATCAAGCAGGGCTGGTGTACCTCTTAGAAGTAAAGAGGCACCAGAAGGCTTGCATAGGCAGAGACAAGGCCATGTGAGGTCAGAGCAAGAAGATGGCCTGGCCTTCTACCAGCCAGAGAGAGAGGTCTGCCCAGACAACAACCCCACTTGTACCTTGATCTTGAACTTCCAGTCTGCTGAGCTGTGAGAGAATAAATTTCTGTTGCAGAAGCCACCTAGTGTGTGGTGCTGTGTTCTGGCAGCCTGGGCCGGATCTCTGATTTGTGCAAATTGGGTTTGCCAACCTAATACAGCGATTTTCAACTTTTTTTTTTTTTTTTTAATCTCATGATACACATAAACTAATTACTAAAATTCTGCAGCACAGGAAAAAAAAAATTTTTGCAGATCTGACCAAAAAAATACAGGTATAATGTTGATTCATTTACACCAGATGACTCTTGTTGTGTTGGCTGTTGTCATTTTTTTTTTTAAATTTAACTCTCTAAAGGGAAAAAAGGTCAGTGCTCCTGACCAAATAGTCAGGTATCGAATGCTTTAAAAATTCTTGTGGTGCACCAGCGTGCTGCAGCTTGCCAGTTGAAAACCCTTCCTGTCCACTCACCTCTGCAGGTGTGGAGAAGTAACCCTGTGGAGTGACTGATGACTTAAAGTAGAGGCCCTCTGCCCAGGACATGTTGGAAGCTTTTGAAACATACTCACATCCTGATTTAATTGATCAGCAATAGGGCCTAGACATCATCAATATATTTTCAAAGCTCCCAATATGATTCCTAGATGCAGCCAGCGGTTTAAACAGTTGGCTAAATTATGTTTTTAGAAAGGTATCTGGAGACCTTGGAGGAAGGGATGGAGTATAAGGTGTCCCCACATAAGCGTGGGGTACAAACCTGACTTCTATCCTCTGCAGACCTGATAGGTGACAGATTGGAATTAAAGTTTCTTTTCCCTTTAAATGCCCAAGCTCCCACTGGCAGGGCCTCCAACTTTGTCTTGGATGAGAAGCCATGTAGTTCTGTAAGGGCCACACCTCCATTGGAACCCTGAGCACCAGACCTCTCAGTAATTGCCCATTTTAATGGAAAAAGTAACTATATATGCATTATTGAAATGCACTCTCCAGTCTTTTTTTTTTTTGCCAACCTGCACATTTCTGCAATAAGTCATTTATTCAGAGCTCAATTATTTTGTGATGTTTGATTAAACAAAATCAGCACCAAAATAATTCTATTAGGGTTAATTGACATCATTTCACAGGAAAATTATCCACTTTGCTTGTCATACTTTTAGTAACAAGCTTCTCAGATTTTGATGGCCACATCAGAACAGTTTTTGAAGATTGCTCTGGAGACTGAATACAACCTTACAGACTATTTTTACAAAGCAGTTACCATATCAACAGATCAAACAATTATTCAGCCTTAAGGGTAACACTGCAAAATACATAAGACTTGGCAGCTAGGATTTAACCAATAAAACCTTGTAATTAGTTTCTTAATCCAGAGCTTGAAAATATAATAGTTTAATAACTAGACTATGTCAATAACATTTAAGTGATACGATCCACTGAGATATATGAACGCCTGATTCTCTTATTAAATATATGAGATGAAGATGAAATTAGCTCCATCCTGAATCAGATAAATACGCTTTTGAGCATAATAATAAGCTTATTATTATTATTTTGTTTTCCTCTCTTCCAGCAGGATAATTCTGCTAGAACTGTGGAATTCTCCTACAGCCCAGAAGCACTGCATCAATGCTGGAGGCATTCACTCCTATTTTTGGAATTCTAGTTCAGTATTTTTACTTGCAAAATCTCTTCAGACATCATATTTAGCCAGAAAATGTTTTATTGAGTAAAGAGTGAAACATTTCTACGATTTGAAGAGAAACCAGAGTATTTACAACCTATCAAAAAAGAATTTTACTTTTCAATAATACAATTATTATTAAACATTCACTTTATGCCAGGTATTAAATATACACACTCTAATCCTCAGTAAAAACCATCAAGGTAAGAGTTATTCCCTATATTGTATGAATGAGAAAACTCAGGTTCAGGTATTGTGTGAATACATAATCTTTCTAAATAAATCGTGTTGGCTTTCAGGCCACAAAAATAATGGACTTTTAAAAATGTATTCAGTTACACGTCTTCTAAAAATTCACAAGGTACATAATCATATACTGTGTAATGTTAGTCTCTTCTTTATTCTTGCAACCAACTTCCAGTTTCTTGCGCATGTTACAGTAGATTTGTGAAAATACCCCGACTCGTTACACTGACTATGAATTTTTGTGTCTGTGTCTGTGTGTGCGTCTGTGCGTGTGCTTCCACAAGTGATGGGAAGAGAAGAGAGGAGTGTGCCGGGGGTTCAGAATATCAATCATTAAATATAAAACCTGCTTATTTCAAAAACTTGTTCCATTACTCACCCAATTCTACGCCCCTTTGAGGTTATGGTCAGATATAAAAAGAGTTTCCTGGCTTAAGAGAACCAAATTGTTGTCCCCTGGCTTAAGGGAACAAAAAGGAACTTATGTATATTCATGCCCCTGTTCAGAATTATTTTTACTAATAGTAATTATAAAGTATTTAAAGATTTTTAATGAGCTTAAGTCTTTACTATTACCAAGTATATTTACTTTGATTTTTGGTTGCTGTGTTCACGGGCAGACTTAGGTTTCTAAAGAGAGCAAAGAGCTGCAGCAGCTCTAACGTGTCCGCACACACTCTCGTTCTCCTCCCTCTGCCCTTTCTCTGTATCGTCATTTCATCACGCTCTCCGTCCCACACAGGCCAGGCCACACCTGCCCCTCTGTGTGTCCTTGACCCTGGCTGAAAAGAATCTCTTCTCCTGACGCAGTTCAGAGTCTCTCGTGCCCAGAAGGCAGACAGAAATCTCAAACCTCTTCCTCTGCAGACCCAGGGCATCCTGTTTAAACCTCCATTATGGAATTACAACCATCACTTTGCTAAAATTTACATTCTTATCTTTCTATAAATTCCCGGAGGGCTGAAATCCCATGTTGTCCCATGTAAAAGCGACATAAAGTAGGCACGGAGGAAATCTTTTGTAGTGGAAAGTTTGTAGAAGGTGTTGGTTTCATACAAATCTGAAACCAAATCCGTATTTTCCTAATCATTACTGGTGTGTTCGAGGCCAGTCACTAAATCTTCTAGAAGCTTTTTCTGATTTAATCAGTAAGGACAATGTCTACCTTAGAAAGTTTCTAGAAAAATGAACTAAAATAAATTAACAACACCCAAAACATAGGAAGTGATGAATATATGGTTTTTGATTTTCTTTTTTCTCAAGATATATTTTTTTGAATTGACAAATATTGCCATTCTAGTTATAAATTTATATTAATTATAAAATACATCCTCAAACGTAAAGTCTAATTTATGATCTTCCCATATCTGACACTTCTTCTGTGAATGGCATGACTATTCAAACAATTTGAGAAATCAGAATCCTCGGAGTCTCCCTCCACACTTCCTTCTCTTCATCTGCCATATCTGATCCATCACCAAGTCCTGTCTATTTAACCCTCTGAATGCCAATCACAGCCACCTACATTTTCATTCTCCACCTTTATCCCCCCCAGGGACCAAGCTCTCTTCAGTTCTCATGCAGCCCTAGGCTCTTAGAAGGGCCTTCTTTTTGATCCACTTGCATCTCTCTGTTCAACTCCACCCTCCAGATAGAGATCTTTCCAAAAGGGAAGGCTTATCTAGTCACTAGAACCCCACTCTTCTCTGGTCAAAACCCTTAAAAGGGTCTTCATTTCTCTTAAGTGACAGACTGTAATTCTTACCGTGGCCTTCAAGATCTGCTTTTTTGGCCTCATCCCACATGTGATGATCACCTTGGCTTTCTTCAAAGCCTCTCCCACATCTGAGTCCTTCCAGCACCTTTGGCTCCTGTGACTGATTGCTGTCCTTCCCCCAGCCCAGGCCAGCTCCTGCTCATCCTCCAGTCCTCGGCTCCAGATAATTTCTTTAAGGAAGCCCTTTCTAATCTCCCATTTTGGTGAAATTCCCTTATAATGGACTGATAGCATCATTCCTTGTCACAGATGCAGTTTGATATTGTATGTGAGAGGGCTTGTGACCACCATTGGTCCCTTCTGCCAAGCGGCAAGTTCAGGGAGCACAGGGACAGTGTTTGGGTTCATATCTCTGTCCTCATTAGCCAGCACAATGCCTGGCATAAAATAGCCAATAAAGATCAGTCAAATCAACACCAAAACTATCACTATCTACCTTGGCAGGTAGGAATGAGACAGTGCTTACTCTGTGCCGGGGCACTTTGTCTGGGTCACATTGGATCTTTGTAACAAGTGGTAGCCTTTTGTGTCCTATTTTATAGAGGTGAAAAAGTCAAACGTAGAACTTAATCCATGTTAATCATCTAAAATGTGATTTCCCTTTAGGCACTTAAATTAGAAATTAATGTTATTAAGTTTAACAACGTCCTTGGCTCCTCATGCCGAGCGTGTCCTGTAGGGAGGGAGGCAGAGCGGGCTGCGGCAGCATAGAGGGATAGCTAGACAAGGGACAGAGTATGAACCAGGTTAGCAGACCAGTGACTTCAGGGACTGTCAGTTCTTCCACTGCAATGAGTAATGATTCTGCTCCTGAGCTGTAATTATCTGCTTTCAATATAAGAGCCAGTAAGTAAAAATATTTGCTAATTCAATGTTCCTACTGCCAAACACAAGACCTGGAATTCAGGAAGTCATAATAACATTTTAATTATCCCTTTCAACGGACATCAACAGTTAGGACTAAAGGAAATCTTGGAGTAAATCTAGTTGAACACATCATTTTACCAGAGAGAAAAGCCTCATCTAGCTTCAAAATTTGAGTAAAAAGGGGGAAGGGTTGTCAGGAATATGTATAAAGGACACATGGACAAAACCAAAGTGGGGTAGGATCAAGGGTGGGAAGTGGGGATGGCTGGGATGGGGGGGAATGGTGGGGAGAAAATGGAGACAACTGTACTTGAACAACAATTTAAAAATGTATAACAAAATAAAATAAAATGTAAAAAATAAATAAAAATAAATAAAATAAATAAAAATAAAAATAACCACTGCTCAGAGTCGTGGTTAGAAGGCAGGTATGGGGCATGATAAAACCAGGTGCAGGTCAGGGAAGAGTGCAGGCTACTCCAGCATGTCATCAAAGGACCCGGTGAAACATCACACTGACTGGGAATGGGGCTTAGAATAACAAAGAGACAACAGTGTTTTCTGCCACTCTGGTTTAAAATTCTAATTTCTTCAGGTCTTACCTTATCATTACTAATGAAAACCATGATAATTTAACCGTACTGTTGTAGTTAAAATAAACCAATCAGATCCTGTGCTACATGTTATTTATGAGGGATATCAGTCATTTCATTTAATTTCTCACAACCACTCTATTAGTGTGATCCCATTTTACAGCTGAAAAGAGTGAGTTGTAGAGAGGCCAGGCCACTAAACCCGGGGCCCCAGCTGGCAAACGGCAGAGCCAAGAGGAAACCCAGGCAGCCTATATCCAGACCTGTGTTCCCAACCAAAGTCATTTCCTGGGAGATGCCATCCCTGCCCAACCTGTTCTCTGCTACTGTTTCCTTTGGGGCCAAAAACAACTAAGGACTCTCCTGGGCACCCAATTGGACCACGTTTCCAAGCGTCCCTAGTGTTCTGCTGTAAGCAGAAGCGGTGTGTGTCACTGGCAGGCCTTCCCACAGGCACTCCCTCAGCACTGTCTTTCTGGCCTCTCCCTCTGACTAGAGCGGGGAGGGACACCTGGGGATGACAGACAGCGCTGCCTAACAGGAAGCATCTGGGCTCTCACAGGAATGAATGGACCAAGGTCCTCCCACCTGCTGACTAACCCCAGTCCCCACTACCTAGCCACATATAAGAGAAAAATATTTTATTGTCTACTTAATGTTTTTCTAAAGAAAATATTAATATAAAAAAGAGAAATAAACTTTATTATGCTAAACTGCTGAGATTTGGGAGTGGGTTATTAACCCTGATTAATTCAACAGTATTGGTTCCCTCTGTAGCACTGATTGCAGTTACAATTTTACTAGGCCCCCCCCCAATGTAATTTATTTATTAAATCTTGTGTATTTATTCTTACATGTTTAAACTTCAGTCACCTTCAAAGTACTCCCCATTCGATGCAATACACCTATCTTTGTTAAAGAAATGCTGGAGCAGTGGTGAAGGAATGCAACTAAGTGAGCAGGGATGGCTAGTCAGAGTGCTTCCTCCCCCAAAGAGATGGGACTGTGTTGAATGAAATTCAGTTCAAGAATCAGGAGCACCCACGTCTAGAAGCATATTCTTAAAGGAAAGCTTTAGGTTCGAAGATTGTATAAATTCTTTGCCAAGAGAGGTGTCAGCGTAGAGTTAGAATACAGCACCAAAGTATGTCCCTGGCCCTGGCAGAACTCCGCCGCGCAGGGCTCAGGGGACTGCTGCGCTGAGGAACAGGGTCCTCGCCCCGGCTCTGCGGGGCCACCTTCCTTCAGCTGAATTCTGGAAAACCGGTTGAAAACTTAATCTAATTTTGAAGGGGGTCTGTTGTCCCTCCCTACTATTACAGCCTCCAGGAAATGATCAAATAAATGAATAAAAAGAAAGAATTCCTGTCTGAGAGCCTAGCAGGGGCCAGGCACTTTGCTAACATATCAATCACCTTAATCTCACATCAATCCTCTGAGGCTGGTAATAAAATAAGCATAACAATAACAAGAAAAATACAAGTTCTAGTTTCTACTTACTATGTAATTATTATGAAAGAGGGATAGGCACAGTCATATATGCTTTTTGCATTATTACGTTTAATTATAACAACACTTCTATAAAGTAAATGTCAGGAGGTACAAAGGTTCTGGGATTTTACCCTGCTTTAAAGCTAATGAGGCAGCTTGCCACAGACTCTCGGATGCTGGCAGCGGATACTCAACCTCTGGGTCAAAGGACCGATTATTATTCACAGTAATGATAACAGCCAGTATGACAGGATTTGTGCTGGTTTCCCGCCCCCGCTCCCTCAGGGTGAGGTAAAGAGGGTCAGATGAGTGCTGCACATGCTGGGGGCTGCGTTACAATCCAAGGACCCGAGTTTAGGAAGCCGCAGGATCTTATAAGACCTGCATGTAAACCTGTCCAAGCTTGGAGAGACAGAGACATTATTTTATTGTCCTAGACAGAAAACAAATCTGTCCCCTGCTCCATAAGGAGAAACTTATCTCTCTCTTCCACAGTGCTCACTATATAAATATCCTTGGGGGAAAGAAGTGGGAAACAAAATCTGAATTTATTTGTTCACAAAACATGCAGAAATGGGGGCAACCCATGGAGACTGGTTTCTCATTTTATCAGTGTGACAGGTCCAGAGTCAGGTGTCTCTCTGTCTCTCTGTCTCTGTCTGTCTGTCTGCCACACACACACACATACACACCTTTTCACCACGTAACAAAGCATAGCTAGGGAGATGAGCGAGGCTCCACCTCTGAAGGCCTCACTTCCGCACCCTGCACAGCACTGTTCCCACATACTCTTGAGCAGCAGAGCAGGGCTTTGAGAAGTTATGGGTTAAGTAAATTAAGGCTGAAGGGGTTGTAGGTGATGAAGCTGAGATTTGAGTTCTCATCACCCAACTCTGGACCTGGCGGTCTCTCCACCATCCCACAGTGATTGACCAAACGCCAGCACACATGCATTTCCTGGGAGACTTGGACAACGCAAAGTCAGGTGAGGAGAGGGTAGGGAGCACAGGGGAGGTGAGGGGGCCCCATTGGGGTGAAAGAAGAGGGAGGGAGAGAAGGAGGGAGGGAAGGGAGGAAAGAGAGAAGAGACAAGACCTGAGTTAGGAGACTGGATATCACCTTGTACTGTTTAGGCTCTGGGCAGCCGTCTGATGCAGATGGAGGCTTGTGTGTATCGGGTGTGATGGACAGACATTCTGGGGGTGGACCTGCCTCTCCTGTTCACATTAGCACATCTGCATGCACCCCATTATGTAACGATTACCCCGGCTACTTCAAAGCTTAGCATGATGAGGTGGCAAAAAGAAACAGATCTCACCACTCATGGGAATATAGGCTCCGTCCTATGAGGCTGAGGAGGTAATGTTTGCTGCCTCTAAAATGAAATAAACTACCCCACATAGGAAAAGGAAGAAAGCAAATGAATAGACATCTCATTAAAAAAGTAATAGAAAGAAAAAAGAAGGGTTTCTAAGCATAGAAAGAGCTCCGTGTCACTCAGAATAAGTGAAGTACAAATGACAATCCCACGGAGGCACCATTGTTCAGCCGTCAGACTGACCACTCGTTCAAGCTGGCCAGGCCTCAGAGAAACCAGCACTCCCTGTGTTGTTAATATTAGAAAAACTTAGTCATTGCAGCATTATATAACAGCAAAGGATTAGCCACAACCCAGAGGTCCAACATTTAAGTGACTGATTAAATAAATTAGAGCCCATTCACATTATGGCATGATCTTCGGCTATTACTTTTAAAAGAATGAAGGAGCTCTCTGTGGACTCACATGGGAAGGTAACCAGCATCTTCCCGTGTGAGGGAAGGGGAAAGCAAGTGAGTATATTATGCGACCTTCTGTGTAGTAAGGGGGGAGTGACGGTGGTAAAAAATTATGTTTGTTTGGATATGCAAAAGAGAAAGAAGGGCTATATAAAAAAGCAATAGTAATATGGTGGTATGGGGTATTAAAAAGATGAAACTTATGTTCACTTCTTAATTTTTTATACCTTTTGGTTGTTTGGACCACTTAAATACATTTTAGTTAAAATTAAACTTAAAAATGAAAATCCTGAAAATTCATGATGAAGGATTATCTCTTCTGCATGATCAAGCCTCAGGGCTTGGAAAGATGGCCCTGGACTTCACTTGGCAATTTCACAATCTTCTGGCATCACTGTCACACGTGAAAACAGAGTGCAGTTCACCATTAGAAGGTAGAGCATGGACCCCCCAGCCAGTTGCTGGATTTCCTTTCTCAGCATCCTGCCATGTTTGAATAAGATATTGAGAGAATTTCCCCCCCTCCTTTTGGTTTTCTAAGCAACTTCAGAAAATTCTAATCTTATCACCAGTCGCTGTGAAGAATAAGCAGTCACTGCTGTGTCACCATAGAAACTGCTGTAGAACACTATACCCCTGAGCCTCACTCCATGTTTTGGTTTGGGTATTCCGGGTTCACAAACTGTCTTTTGGGTGGGAGACAATAAACTCTTATGACTTACTACTTCAGTGATTTACGCTTTTACTTCTGTTATTTCTGAGCTTTTGGCAACAACTAGTTCACTGAGGGAAGGGGGGAGAAGCTTTGATTTCTAGCATTTGGTGATTTCCATGATACAAATACTCACCACGGCTGACATCAAGTTGTGAATGTGACGCCAGCAGGCAACATACTACACACTCATATCATATCTCCACCATGCCAGTTCAATACATGTATTGCGTTGGCCAAAAAGTTCGTTTCTTTTCCATAAGATGGCTCTAGTAGTGTTTAGTCATCTTTCACTTCACTTCACAATTTTGTTAGATTGTATTGTGACAGCTGTCATATCAGCATGCATTTAAACAAATTTATCAAAATTGATGAATTTTTATGTAGCCATTCTTAACATTGAAGAGGGAAGAAAATATGCAATATTTTTGGCATATTATGCTTTATTATGTCAAAAAAGGTAAAAACACAACTGAAATGCAAAAAAAGATTTGTGTGCATGGCATGCAGGAGGTGCTGTGACTCATCGAATGTGTGAAAACTGGTTTGTGAAGTTTCGTGCTGCAGATTTCTCGCTGAATGACGCTCCACAGTCAGTCAGATCAGCTGAGGTTGATAGGTGTAGCTCAGTGGATTGAGCGCGGGCTGCGAACCAGATGGTCCCGGTTCGATTCCCCGTCAGGGCACATGCCTGGGTTGCGGGCTGGATCCCCAGTGAGGGCCATGTGAGAAGCAACCATACATTGCTGTTTCTCTCCCTCTCTGTCTACCTCCTTTCCCCTCTCTCTAAAATAAATAAATAAAATCTTAAAAAAAAAAAAAACAACTGAGACATTGAGAAAAATCAACATTATACCACACGGGAGATAGCTGACATTCTCAAAATATACAGATCAATAAAGTTATTGGTGAAAATTAAAAACGTGTCTTTTATTTTACAGAAAAAACTGAACAGACTTTTTGGCCAACCCAATAAATGACCTCAAGGACAGAGGTAAGAGTAGCATGTAGTAAAATAATTAAGAAGTGGGAGTTGTGAATATTTATTTCTTTGGGTTTTACTTTGATTTATTTAATTTCAAGTTCTTGTTTTATTTTAATAGTTGTTTACACACTACCTTACAAATTTCCTAAAACTTTAAGTCAGCTCTTGAGAGCTGATGGGAGATGGTAGGAGGCAGGTCCAGCGTGCCAGGGCCATACCCCAGCTCTCCTCAAGGATGCGTGCCTCCTTCGCCACACGTACAAAGCAAACTTTGGAGACACTCAGTGAGGCATCCCTCACAGGTCAAATAGATAGTAACAGCTGCCATAATGACTGAGACCTGCAAAGTTCCAGACACAATGAGAAGCCTTTCAGTCAGGCTTTCATATCATTGTCACGTTGATGTGACAAAGTTTCGAATATTGGTTCCCTTTAGAAAGTGAGGCTGGTAAGGCTTCCAGTTCTCAGAGAAGAGACTGCCTAGAACTGCAGCCAAGCCAGGCTCACGACTGTTCTTGAGCTCTCACAGTTGGCTTCTTGGAAGCGGCTTCCAGAGATGATTTAAAATGAGTTGGACAAATGAGAGGCTATTCCAAGCAATCAAGGTTAGGAAAAGAACCAAACAGACCTTTAGATTCACTAACAGATGGCCTTGCTTTCCACCCTCCCAGAAAACACATTTCTCCTATTTCTGGAAAATATTTTTTGCCGTAGGTTTTCCATTTAAATATAGTCTGGATTTCTCTCAGAATATTTTTCTCAGTCACGCCCTGGCGTGCTGGCCGTGCTCACTGGAATTCTTGAGGATCCAAACTTGACACATCTGTAACTTGGTTGTATTTCCTGGTCCTCACCACCTGCCCCCTCCCCCATCTTCTCCATCCCCATCTCTACCACTCTGTCTTCCTCAGGTTTCCTTTGGGGATCTACAATCTGACCTTTATCTCTCCCAAGCTAGCTCTTTGGGAAAGAATCACCAGGTGAACAAGTGTCTCATCTGACTGCAAGTCAGCTGTACTTTAAAAAGCCAAAGGAATGACATTTCTTACAATACATATGTGGCTGCTACTGGTTGGGGGAGGGGAGTAGGCCTGCATCTGTTTATTTGCTTTTGCTATTTTCTTTGGTTATTTATTTTTTTTATCCTTTGGCTACATGGAAGAGTGGATGAAGTAGTGTGTGCCAAAATCTGCTACACAGGGCAATGCTCTGGGGATCTTTAAAAAAAATACTGATGCCAGGGTCTCACCCTGGGATCCTCATTTCAGTGGTAGGAAATGGGCCCTGGGCATTGGGCTTTTTTGAAATGCCCTTAGGGATTCTTTTGTGCAGAAACTTTTGGCGGACAGTCCCAGCTATTAACACTTCACCCTGTGGGTGGCTGCGTGAAGGAAGGCTTTCTCATCAACCTGGTGGGGGTATGGTAGGTTCCTTTCTTTAATTGGCACTTTAGTTAGCTGAATCTTCACTGAGCCTTCTCTTCCTACCTTAGGCCTTGGGGATTCCTGAGGATTCAGTTTTCTGAGCTTTAGTCTGATTTAGTTTCTCAGTGCATCTTTGTTTTCAAACAAAATAAAACAAAATAACTTCTCCCCTGACCCTCTAAAAGAATTGCTTGCTAACTAGACTGTAACTCAGCAAAGGAGAATGTCTTTCAATGGCTTATTAATTTACTTTAACAGATGCATTTATATGTAAATAATTAATGGACCAATTACAAATTATTTGCTTTTGTTCATTAAAGCAGAACCATAATTTATTAAAGACAGAACCCAAACAAGTGCTCTTATTGTACAAATTACCCATAGTGCTTATAGAAAAATTAAAATACAGAATGCAGCATGTCTGTAAGAGAAAAAGAACTAGAGGCTTTTCAGTATCCTTTCAATGGGAAATGTGACTAGTTCAAGGCCAGTGTTAATTTGTGAATTCCGAAGCTATTGGGGAAAATTACATCTTCAGCTGCATATACTTTTGACTGAGCCATAGTCACCCTGAGGCTTTGTTCTTTATTTGCTTTTGCTTGCTTTTGCTAGAATACTGTAGCCTTGAAGCTATATTACCTTTATTTCCCACAGCAAGATCCTTTGTTTATGGACTGCTGAGAGATATGCATATAAGACCTGAATTATTCAACAGGAGGCAGCACCACTTCCTTAAGTTGAGCTAAAACATCTTCCTGGAGCTAGCACTATTGTTTTCCTTACTGAGTGTCCTCAGCCGCCTCCTTCGCAGGGCCGTGGGCAGGGCTCTCACAGAAGGCCTCGTTACAGTCTCCGTGATGGGTAAGTGGCTGGATACACGGTAATGCGAATCTAGCAAAGTGTTGGGCGTGGTAAGTCCATGAGAGTTCGCTGTACCATTCTTTCCATCTTTCTGTGTGTTTGAAAGTTTTCATGAAGAAATGTCAGGGAGGAACGTCCTTATCTAATCCTGTTTCCATATTTATAACCCCACTGTTTATGAAATAACAGACTGACACTTATGGTATGGTCTCAATAAATTTGGGTTAAATGAATAATGACTATGAATATGAATAGCTCATTAATAACTACTAATTGATGAACCAGTCTGTGCTAAGTGATTTGTATTTTATATTTTATTCAATCCTCCCATCAAACCTGTGAGGTGGGTACTAGTATATACTTCTGTTTTACAAAGAAAGTAACCAAAGCCCAGAGAGGAAAAGTGATTTTCCTAAGCAACTGACCTTCAGAAGGCTCAGACCTCACTCTTTGGTGGTGTTATTCTGTCTTTTAATGGAATCATCATCATATCCAGAAAAATATACAAATCATAAATGTACAGCTATGAATTATCACAAGGTGAGTGCATGCATATTATTAGCACCCAGGCCAGGAAATCAAACCTCAGATCTCCCTCCCAGTGATTGCCCCTCTTCAAACTATCCCCTCTTCTAATACCGCAGATTCAGTTTGCTTGTTCTCATTTGTATTGTATCCAAACACAGTGAATTCCTGAACCAAAGTTTGTTTGTTTTTTCCCCCTGAAGTAATAGTATTCTCATTCCAAAGACTTTCTGGCAAGAAAAAGAAAAGAGTTGAATAAGCTGCTACACTCATGTGCAAGGTTGCTTTCTCCTCATTCTACAGAAGTTGTCTGGGTGGCAAACTAAACCACTTAAATGTATCATTAGACTCCTGGAATTGTTCCAAGGGATGAATTGAGTTTTGTATTTTAATTGTTCATATCATGTATTTATTCATTAAACAGTTAACCGACATTGTAGGTGATGCAGAGTAGTGGGCAATTGTCACATGTCCTTAAAGTGACAACAATAGGGTTAAAGATCAAAACATAAAGATCTGAAATAATTTTGATCAATGCTACTGGAAGGTTCAGATGAGTTTTCAGAAGTAGGAACAGTGTGTATTTCCTACTTGCTAGGTAGCAGGCTTAAGACTGGGCAATTTCCTTACATTGTTCTCCTTTTTACTTCACCCACCAATTGATTCATCTACCGATTATCCAATATGTATCTTCTGTATTTCTTATGCCGTATGTGCTGAGGATGCTATTGTAAATATGATGAATGCTTCTGACTAACCTGTAACCTAGGTTATAGATATAACTCTGGGACATGCATTCTCAACAGGGAGCGATATTGCCTCCAGTGGGGCAAGAATAGGTTCTTAGGTGGGAGAGGGAGGTAGGGCAAAAAATTAAATCATAACGTCTTATGGTTTTCCAGAAGACCACACTACATTTACAGATGTACAGAATATCCAGGGTATTAAAATTTCATAGGGAAGGGAGGGCGCAATTGGAGAAAAGACATAAAAAATACTCCTGAAGGAGCAGTAATGAAAAACAAGGCAAGAAACACTCATCTTGGGGTGGAAAGAACAAGAGTTATAAATCATGAATATTGGAGTAGGAGAGATACAGGGACACATGAGAACAGGCAGCTGTGAGAACTCGTAAATTAAGACTAAGAAGAGATCTCAGGTTGCCTCCTGAAGGAATTTTTGGAGCAATGATAATCTTCATTTTATAGACTGACACAGGGCATAGGTTGGTAAGGAGCTAAGATCTCCAACCTGGTAAGTGTGAAGCAGATCTGATTATAAAACTAGAGCCTCATTTATGCCCAAGTGTCTGAATGCTCTCGGAACTGGGAGTCCAGAGTAAGTCTTTCTTCTCTGGACTTCTCTGGACTTCAAGTCTAGTTTTACTTTTGAGATAATTATAGAATTCATACAATTGCCTTTTAACAGCGCAAACCTAAGGAAAATCAAACATCCTTGCCAAAAAAGTGCACTGAGGCTCAGTTTTTACTGGGTCAGCAAAAGCCTGGGGAGGAATCAGTGCCTCTCATTTAAAACTAACTCAAGTGAAGCACCATCCCCAGACCTATATTTTGTTTTCTGTCCCTTGCAGCAAGAGATCACCATGGCTACAGATTTGGGGGTTGATTTCTTTCTTCCTAAAGAGATATCCATAGAATTTTATTCTGCAGCATTCTGGCCAATTTTCCTTTCACAGCCCCTTACTAAATTTTCCTCCATAAAATCAGAAATAGGGATCTTTCCCAATTCCTGCACTGCCATCTTCTTACTTCAAGGATTTGAACTATTTCTGTGATAGGCAGGTTCCGAGGCCTGCAGCCTAGGGGCAGGAGAATCACTGCCGAAGTAATTAGCTGAAAGTGCTAGGGGAAGTGAGAAGCCCACGCAGCATGGCTCCAGGGGAACGCCTCCTCCAGGTGCGTGGAGCAGGAGCTCGGGGAGCCAGGACTGGTCTTTGAAAATTGCCCATCAGGCTCCAACTTTCATCTTTGCTTTTCAATAACTTCCCAAGTTATCCTTCCACTGCTGCCTCCACTACCCCTTATGCCCACCTATTCCTCCTCACTTATTGAGCCAAGTAGGTATGATGATCAATCCCCGTTCTCCAGACAATATAACAGAGATTTGGAGGAGTCAAGTCAAGGTCATACAATAAGTGGTAGAAATGAAATGTCTGTCTTATTTCAACCCCTCTGCTCTGACCCCTTATGTAAAACTGACTCCCTGATAGAGATCTGTGTTTTAGAGAATACCCACCATACTTGCTTCTGGTTTATTTATTCACTCATTCACTCTTTTGTTCATTTATTTACTCATTCAAACAAAAACTTAGGATACTTATTATGTGGCAAGCACTGTGCTCCAATTAAGAACCGCATAGTCTCGATTCTTACCCTTCCTAGAGTTTATATTTGGGCAAAGGAGGATGAGGAGAAAAAATAATAGTGAAGTATTTACAAATTGTTTTTATTTATAACTTAATTGTCACTATCCGCAAATTGCTATGAAGGAAATTACTAAAGAATACACAGAAAGAGACTAATAAGGAGGAACAAGGGCCTGCTAAAGAGAGGGTGAGGCAGGAAGCACATCTTAGAGAAGGCATTACCGTATTTTGCCGTGTATAATGCGCACCCATGTTTTTGTACCACCCACGTATACTGTGCATCCTTATTTTTCCCTCAAAAATTTGGGCAAAAAAGTGCACATTATACATGGCAGACTATGGTATTTAAAGCTAAGACCTGAAGTCCGAGAATGAGGAGTCATAGAGAGCTTAAGAGAGTGTGTTTTAGGTTGAGGGCAGTAAGTACAAAGACCCCATGCTAGAAACTAACTTGGATGCTCCAGGAACTCAAAGATCAGTTCAGCTGAGAGTGGGGAGACAGACATTAGGTGTAGGACTGTTGGACAGGTCTTTAAAGACCTTTCCTATGAATTGAATTGTTGAAATCCTAACCGCCAGTACCTTATTTGGAAATAAGGTCTTCTGCAAATATAATCAAGGTAGGTTGAGGTAATAGTTGATTAGGGTAGGTCCTGTTCCAATATCATCTATGTCATTATAAGAAAACAGACAAACACAGAGGGAGAATGGTATGTGATGACAAAGGCAGAGACTGGACTAGTTCCCTACAAGTTGGGAAATGCTAGACTTACGGCTACCACCAGAAGTTAGGAAGAGGCAAAGAAGTAGTCTACCCAGGGTCTCAGAGGGAGCACACCCATGCTGACAACTTGACTTAGAACTTCTATTCTCCAGAGCTCTGAGAAAATACATTCCTGTTGCTTTAAGCCCCCCAGGAAGTAGTACTTTGTTATGACAGCCCTAAGAAACTAATACAACTTCATCAATGTCAATAAGGAATCCAGAGTCCATTCCAAGTGAATGAAGGTGGCCAAAGGAGAAGCTGGTGGAACACTGGAGACTTGCAGTAGCCAAGAGAGAAATGTATGGTGGCTTAGATTACAATTGTCACAGTGAAAATAGAGAGAAAGGGCTAGCCAAGGCTTGTATATTAGAGACCGTATTTCTATGTAGGACAATGGGAAAGATACAGGGACTAGCATGCTTTAAGTCATATTGCACAAGTTCTTAAAAGTAACCCAGACATTCTCTGTAAAATATGAATTATAGATTCGCTGAGAAGACTTAGTGTTTGACACAGAATAAACTAATAAAAGTTACCTACTCTTGTTAATGTTAATATTACTATTTTAAAAAAATGTTCTTCCCATTAGAGCCTAAGAAAGCCTGGTACAAACTTGGGCCTCAAGAGGTATGTACTGAGTTAAATTTACTGTGAGGAAGTTGAATCCAAATCCTATTATTCTTTACCTTTTTAAAAAGGTTTGAATAACATGAAAATGCTGATTTGACTATTTTGACCAGGAAATATTGCAATTTCATGTTTCACCCCAAAATCATAATATTTGTATATAAAAGAATTTATATAATATATAGTGAAGCCATTTAAATTTAAGAACAAGAATATTATCAGACTCCTGTCTTTTCTTAACCCTAGAGCACTGCAATGACTGACTCTTGGTTATATTTTTGAATACACACTTATTTTTAAAGATATATTTCTGCATTTATTTATTTTTAAGCTTTATAAACATATTGAATAATCTCTTACATATTTTTCTTTGACTTGCTTTATTTTTTATTTTTTACCTGAATATTATGTTTCCTAGAGTCATCCATGCCCTTATCTGTGTCTATAGTCATTTCCTTTTCACTGCTATGAAATACGCTACTGTGTGAATATGCTGCACATTCTTAATGATCCATCCTTCTTCCAATGGGCATTGCTTAAGGGATAAACTAAATCATTTCTGAGAACAGTTTTCAATGGTGATGTGGGAAGATCTTAGTCTCACCTCCTCCCAGGGACACATTGAGTCTACAGCTACTTGTGGAAAAAATTCTTCTTAAAAAAAAAAACAAACCTGAAGGCTGGCTGAGTGATGAGTACATATTGGGCAAGTCAGAAGAAAACAGCATCAAAGCGGGAAGGCAGGGCTGGGACACAGTGCATCGTAACACTTCCTACCCCCCCACCCTGGGGGGCAATCCACCATTGGGAGGGGACTCAAATCTCCATAGGCACAAAAAGTTGGAAAACCCGAAATTTTAAGACTTGTACCTAAGAGATGAGTTCCCAAAACATCTAATTTTAAAAAAAACAGTGGGGTTGATGTCCTAGGACCCACAAGACTAGTGAGCTGAGAAATGATTCTTAAAGGGCTCAATTGGTCAGATTCACCTTCCCCAAGCACCACTCAGAGGCCGCGGATCTTGCCTGAAGAAGGCTCAGGATCTTCCATTAAATCGTAGGCTGATGGGGCAGGCTCCTGATTTAACAAACACACCTAGGAAGCTGCTTGAACACTCTCCAGGCTTAGAGAAGGAGGGGGCCATTTGCACGCTCTCTTTGGGGCACTACAGAACACCAGTATCTCCCAGAAGGGAGCTTCTCCATGTGTCTGGTGCCCTGATTTTTGCAGCTCCTCTATGCAGGGAACACCTCTCTCTATATTGCTCGAGTCTGGTGGCCAGAGGGGCTCAGGCTTGTGTCCCATAGAACTGTTAACCAGTGAAGAGAGAGGTCTTCAAAGGCTGCCACCCTAGGGCACAGAAACAGACAGCAGACCCTGGAGCGCAGTCTTTCTGCAATAGAGGCCTATTAGCTAATCATCGTGACTGCACAAGCAGTGTGTACCTGGCTTCTCTGTGGTAAATTAATTGACAATATATGTGTGGCATTATTTCTGGGTTCTCTGTTCTGTTCCATTAATCTATGTATACACAGGGTACACAAAAGTAGATTTACAGTTTGTATGGCAAATACTACAATAATTAATAAATAATAAGACAAGAATAAACTCTGTTTTTGTACTCATGACTATAAACTTACTTTTGCTCCACCCTGTATCTTTATGCCAATATCATATCATTTTTTAAAGATTTTATTTATTTATTTTTAGAGAGAGGGGGAGGGAGGAAGAAAGAGAGGGAGAAAGCAATGTATGGTTGCCTCTCACATGGCCCTCACTGGGGACCTGGCCTGCAACCCAGGCATGTGCCTCGACTGGGAATTGAACCGGGACCCTTCAGTTCTCAGCCCGCGCTCAATCCACTGAGCTACACCAGCCGGGACCAATATGTCATTTTAATTACTATAGATTTATAATGGATTTTGAATTCAGGGAGCATGATGCCTGTAGCTTTGTTCTTTCTGAAGATTGCTGTGGATATTTGGGGACTTTTGTGGTTCTATACATATTTTAGAATTATTTGTCCTAGTTCTGTGACAAATGCCATTGAAATTTTAATAGGGATTTAATCTATAGATTGCTTTGGGTAATGTGAAAATATTAACAATATTAATTTTCACAATCCAATCATCAACAGAATAAAAGGGCAACCAATCAAATGGAAGATATATTTGCAAATCATATATCAGATAAGTGATTAATGTCCAAAACATATAAAGAGATCATACAACTCAATAGCAAAAATACCCTAAACAATTGATTAAAAAATGGCCTGATCCAAATAGACATTTTTCCAAAGCACACAAACAGATAGCCAAAGGTACATGAAATGATGTTCAGTATCATTAATAATTGGAGGAATACAAATCAAAACCACAAAGAAAAGAAATAAGTGTTGGTGAGGATGTGGAGAAAAGGGAATCCATGTGCGCTGTTGTTGGGAGTGTAAATTTGTGAATTGGTGCAGCCACTAGGAAAACGGTATGAAGGTTCCTCACAAAATTAAAGAAGAACTACCATATGATCCAGTAATTACATTTCTGGCTCTTTATCCAAAGAAAACAAACACTAACTAGAAAAGACATATGTACCCCTATGTTTATTGTAGCACTATATACATAACCATGGCAGGGAAACAACTTCAGAATTTATCAAGGGATGAATGGATAAACAAATGTGGTATACATATATAATACACAAAATGGAATATTATTCAGCATATAAAAGACAGAAATCCTACCATTTGCAACACGTGTGTGAGCCTCTAGGGCACTATGCTAAGTGAAATCAGTCAGCAGAGAAAGACAAATACCATATTATTTCTCCTATATATGAAATAATAATAATAAAAAAAAAAAAGGCAAGTTCAGAGCCCGGCTGGTGTAGCTCAGTGGATTGAGCGCGGGCTGGGAATCAGAGGGTCCCGGTTCGATTCCCAGTCGGGGCACATGCCTTGGTTGTGGGCCAGGTCCCCAATGAGGGCCATGTGAGAGGCAACCATACATTGTTCTTTCTCTCTCCCTTCTCCTCTCTCTGAAAATAAATAAATAAAATCTTAAAAAAAAAAAAGGCAAGTTCATAGCTACAGAAAAGAGATTGGTGGTTGCCAGAGGCATGAAGTTGGGGGAGTGAGAGAAACAAGTGAAGGGGGTCAAAAAAGAAAAATAAGTAGCCAATAAGCAAAATGGTCAAAGAAATTAATTTTAAGTGATTCTATTTCCTGATTTTTTCTCATATTTTTTGTAATGGAGATATAATTCACATACAAGAAAATTCACCATTTTGAAGTACACAATTAGGATGCTTTTAATATATTCACAAGCTTGTATCATAACTACTAGCTAATTTTAAATAGTTTTCATCACCCCTAAGGACATCTCATACTCACTAGCAGTAACTCACCATTTCCTTTTCCCCCATTGCTGGGGACCACTATTGTATTTTTCATGTCTATGGATTTGCCTAACATGGACATTTGATAGGACTGGACTAGTGTAATATGCGTTTGTGTGTATGCCTAACTACTCTCACTTAGCATAATGTTTTCAAGTTTCATAACTATTGTAGCCTGCATCTGTATTTCATTCCTTTTTATTGTCAAATAATATTCCATTGAATGGATATACCTCTGTTTACTTAGCTACTTCACAGATGGTGATGCCTGGGTTGTTTCTGCTTTTTGGATGCTATGGACAATGCTACTATAAAAATCCACACGTATGTTTTTGTGTAGACATATATTTTCAGTTCTCTGTGGACATAGCTAGGAGTAGAGTTGTCGGGTCGTCTGGTGACCCCATTTTTAACCTCTTGAGAAACTACAACACTGTTTTCCAAAGCCACTGCTTCAGTTGACATCTGCACCAGCATTGTACATGGGTTCCAATTTTTCCACATCCTTGCCAACACCTGTTGTTGTCTGTCTTTTTGATTACAGATATTTTTAAAAATAGGAATACAAGAAAATTCCATTTTGCAAAGTTATTAAGAGGAGAAGAAGTGATAATATGAGAATGCTTTCTAAAGCAATTTTCTAAATTGCTAGTTGTCCTTATTACACTGATAAAAGCAAGGAATGGAAAGAACATACAGAGAGTACTTCTTTAGTGTGCCTCAGAGACACACAGATATTTTAAAGACTAAATAAGACACGCCATCTTTGAAATTCAATTCAGTTGCCAGTGTCATTTACAATTCTAATGAACTCTTAAAGCTGAAAGAACTCTAGCAATTGAAGCATTTAACCTCTCCTGCTTTCAGGTGGCCTGCCTTCACCTGGCTGTCAGTGACTGATGAGGGACTGGCTTTGAAGAAAGCAAGCAGAATTTCAGCAAGACATTTTAAAGAACTTCCTGATTCTAGAGCAAAACGCAACATTTTTATTTTTCACAGAATTATGCATATGGTCTGTTCTAGGGCTACTTTTTTTTCTTCAAAACTTGCATAAAGCCCTGCAGAGGTGGGGGAGTAAATGCTAGGATGATGACTTGGTGGTGAGTGGCATATTCTCCCCAGCTATTGTGCCCTCTCCAGTTCTCTGCTGATTTGCGCACAATGAATCACCTCAACAGACATGTTCTGTGGTCTCTGAGTAGTTAGAATCCCAGATGTCATCTATAAGAATCAAGCATCTATAAGTTAATTTTATAGGTGCAGGAAGAGGAACCACATTTTGCATCATTTGGCAAAGGGACAGTTAATTCGGGGGGGGAGGCTGCTGAGAGTTCCTCTCTGAACACAAAGGCACAGTGCAGCGAAAATTCGTTTTTTCTTTTCTTAGCTGCAGTCAAGCATGAAATCACATCCTATCAGCCAAGTCCCTGTTCTGATAACCTGCTTAGTAACCCAGGTTTATCTGGGATTTATTCACTTGATTTTGTTAGAAAAAGAACAAAAACAAAAAACAAGATCCATGATAAGTAATGCTCCTGAAACAGCTGATACTCCTTCTGAATCCTCAAAAACCTATGAGGCTGTGTTTAATTGTATGCTATTTTTACCACTGTTTTTGGGTGCTGTGAAACTAGGAATTGCCATATCATCCCTGAATCTGACGTGTAGCCAGCACTCGTAATATTTACTGATTTGAATATAATTTTATGAATACTTTAAAAACTGCTAAGATGCTTATATGCTTTTACCAACCAACAGAGCTGATTAAATTAAACCTTGATTTTTTTTTTTTTTTTCAGGCCTGTTGAAAAAAGAGAGCATTGGCTGATATAATCCCTCCAGCAAGGTATGGCTGCTTCTAGCCCAGAGGCCAAACTGGACCACGGAAAAATCCCCCCAAAACAAACAAACAAACAAACAAAAAACATGTATCAAAATGCACTAGTACCATGGGTAGAAACTCTTGTTTTAGTCATGGACCCAGCTTAAACTCAGTTCAACTTTGGACATTGCCACTGGGCACATTTCTCCCAAATAATATTTTCCTCTTGCCAAGACTATTCTGGAACCAGAATCAGCTGAAGCTCTATTTTCTTCCATGTTGATCTGTATTGCAGATCATACCAGCCTAGATCAGTAATTCTTTTGGGGGTCTCCAAGAATCTGTCAAAAGAAATAGACTTCCTCTCCTAAAGATGAACAGCTACATACTCATTGAACATTTATACCAAAATTGTCAGTCACTGGCCACCAACTCATTTGCCTTTTCATTTACTTCATACTTTATTTTTTAGAGAGTTACTCCCGTTTCCTCCCCAGCTCTCTTGAGTCTGCTATGGTGGACCTTGCTGTTTTGTCTCAAGCCACAGAATCAGACTCTCAGTTCTTAAAACGGCTTCATGTTGGAGCCAAAGGATTTTGCCAGTCTGTGTAAGTATCCCTTCAGGATCAATCTGAGCTGAGAGTCAGGAGCCCTAGTTTTGGTCAAGCAGGTAGATGATTTCCTAATTAATTCATCAATAAATAAAGAGAGGGAAGGAAAGGAGGGGAGAGAAAGATGGAAAAGTGGAGAAGAAGAGTGGGCAGAAAGAAGAGAGAAAACCAAAGCTCTAATATAGGTATGAGCGGTCATGCTCAAGTTCTCATAGCTGGCATGGCTGTTTCCTGCCTTCACAACTCCTCCGGAGGTCACTTGCAGCTCTGATGAACATCTGTAGCACATACTATAAACTTCTTTTCTCAGCCACCTTTCCTCTCTTCTCGATGACTTTTCCTGGTCACAAGAACTTGCCTGGCTCATGTGAGAGACAGGTCAGAAGTGTTGGGAAGTCAATATCACATGAGTTATCTACTGTAGCATAACAGATTACATTTAACAATCTAAAACAACATATATTTATCATCTCACAAGTCCTGAGGGTTAGGAATCTGGAAGAAGGTTAGTGGGATGGTATCAGATTCTTTCATGAGACTGCATCAAGGTGTTTGTCCAGGGCTACAGTCATCTGGAGTTTTGACTGGGGCTGGAGGATCCACTTCCATGATCACTGAATCACGTGGCTGTGGGAAGGAAGCTAACAGGAGCCATATGAGTCTCTGCACTTGGCTTCCTGAGCAGCATCTAGCTTCCCCCAAGTCAGTGGTTCAAGAGAAAAATCAAGGCAGACGCCACATCTGCTTTAATAATCTAGCCTTGAAAGTGACATCTTATCACTCTGGCATATTCTCCTGGTCACACAGACCAGTCCCGATACACTGTGGAAAGGATTGTACAAAGGTACAGATATCAGGAGGTGGGGATGATTGGGGTTATCTTGTTGGGTAGCTACCACATGTCCAGGATCAACCTTCATCTAATGAAAAATAAAAGTCATTGTATTAAATACTTCAGTTGTTGTTCCTTGCTATTACAATTCTACATTCTGTCTTTCAGACAGTCCCAGTGGAATGGAGCCCCAGTTGCCAAAAGTGTGCAAATTATTGGATTTCCTCTGTTGCCTATTAATTCACCATGTTTCCTGGGATTATCTACCAAATAGCTACCTGCTTTCAAGTCCTTGACTCCGGAGCACAAACTGAGACTAAGAAAGAAACAGACGGAGAGGTAAGTCTAGGCATTCTGCTTCCTCAGACAATGCTCTTAGTCATCATGCCCTTTGGTACTAGGTTCTGGGAGGCAAATTATAAACACATGCCTACTATTCTGTACACTGTGCCCCAAGAAGCATCAACAGAGAAGCACCTCTTCCTCCCCTTGAGCACCTTGAAGAGCAGGGCTGTTGCTAACCCACATGGTGCCTGGCACAGATTTTTAAAAGGTATTGTCCACCCTGAATGGAGGCAGACCCCTAGACTTGTGGCTTGGCAAGCAGATGATGTCCTTGTAAGATGATGCCTTCCTCTGGGTGACAAAAGCATCTGCCAATGTTCACAGCTTGGTAAGTAGTGCACAGGCTGGATTTAACCCCCTTTGATCTCCTGTAGTTTGGACACACACAGTATTTTTATTGAGAAGAAGTTCTCAGTGAATATCTTCTGCCCTATTGGATGCTTATAGAAATATTTATACTTAGTTCCTCTGGGCGTGGAGAGTGAAGAGTTCAAATCTTCAGTGTGTGACAGAGAATCTTACCATGCAGGCAAGGAAATAAGGGTGCATGGAGGTTAAGTGATTTGACCAAGATCACACAAGCATAAAATAGCACTGCTGTCACTTGAATTGTGCCAGCTGAATCCCAGGTGAGTCCCAAAAGTCAAGGCGACTCCAGATGAGTCCCAAAATAGGGAGAGGTGCTTGCCTCTATGGCTGTAAGTGTCTCTTGTGCCTCTCATGACTTCTAAGCCATTCCCACACCCAAAAGTTGTCATCTCAGCCAGCTCTTAGAACTACTTTGTGACTGTCACAGATTTCTTAAACAAAGCAATACTCTCTGCCACCTTCCAAGTGCTCTTTAAAAATGTATCCCAACCTTTCTTTAAATGGAATCCTGACTTTTTTAAATTTTAGATATTCATCCTCCCCCGCTTGCCTCGACTCTGTCCAGTGGGTCCCTTAATTCAGTACGGCTGTCCCATGTCCTGAGCCATTAATAGCTTGGGGGATGGAATATCATGCAAGTCTGGCTAAAAACATCCTAGTATGTGTGGAGAACATCTGGGAAATGTTTCTCACTCTTAAGAAAGAGACACATAGATACAGTATACCCTATGGTTCATAGTCATTTCTGAATGAAACACCTGATATTCCTACAAATACCCTCTAACAGTGATTGAGGTTAGCTGAGCACAAATGACAAAACAAAGGTGGAAGACTAGAAAGAGTGAAAAAACCTGCACCTGCATCCTTATAATATTGAGATACTGAATGAACCAGCCCTCACACCATCCTGCCCACAGTTTTTACAATATATGAAGAAATGCATTTCCTATGGTTAAGTCAATCTGAATCATGGATTTCCGTTGCTTAAAGCCAAAGGTAGCTTAATAGACTCACCACCTGAGCCGTGTCTGGATTCCCACATACTGTGCTTCGTTTCTACTTGTTATATTTTTACCAACTAGATCATAGATTTTGTAAGATTTCTTCCAATTTATATTCCCTAAAGGACTGAATACTGTGCCTTATTCATTGTAGCTCCATCATAAATAGAATAGATGAGACAACTGAAATTTAACTCATGATTCAAAAAAACTTTTGAAGGTGAAGTGAAGCATGGGGATCATTTTACTAGATGCATGTGGGCTTCAATGTCATTTCTGAGCTTTAGTTTCTTCATCTATAAAATGGGAGGTAGTAAAGACCAGTGGGTAAACACTCAACATGTGGAATTAGCTAGACCTGGGTTCAAATCCTGGCTTTACAATATTCTAACAGAGCAAGTTTCTTCACTTCTCTGAGCCTTATTTTCCTCATTTATAGAATGAGATAGTAGCATGTATCTCAGAGTATGGTAGTGAGGCTTAAATTAGATAATATATTTAAAATATTTAGCACTTTATATGCCACATATTTAATACTCAGTAAAATTGTACTTGTTGGGGTGGGAATGTGGTAAAAATGTACTCACTCATAATGCCTGATGCATAGTAGGAATGCAGTAAGTCATGAAGGGACAAATTGCAGGTGTCTTGGCTCTGAGGCTGAGCTAGCCCAGCTCTTATTACCCTTTGGAATTGGGGGAAGTTGGCAGTTGAGTGTAGGTCATGGAAGTAACTCTTACCCGTGGGAATTAAATATTGATTTCATTTTCACTTCATTAAGTCTCCTATTGATTTCAACTAGGCAGAGTGGAAGATGGCAGTCAATCATTAAATGGACACTCAATGAATACTAGGAGAGTTTGCTCTTCCTTCAAAATTGGCGCTTCCTCCAGACAGTGACAGCCCTTTTCTGAGGCTGCATGGCTTACTCCTCAGGCCAGGGGCACAGAAATGAGTCAGCCATCCTAGCTGCCCACGATGACCTAGTATCTTGTGGTCTCCTGATTTTAAAAAGCAGACTGTTTATTTCCTAGGTTAAGGCTTTTGAGAGTGTCCCTAAGTGTGTGTGTGTGTGTGTGTGTGTGTGTGTGTGAGTGATGGCAGAATTTTATATCCTCAGGACAGTGCTGGGCAGAAACACAAGGATCAACAGTCAGATTAGACAATAAAGATGGACAGCATGAGCAATGTATTCAGCAAGCAGGTCAACCCTGAGCAACACGCAGAGGTTTTCAGAGGTGCAGGGTGCCACATTGACAGTGGTCAAGGAACTAAGGTATAGGGAACTCAAGGAGAGTCTGCAAAAAAATCATGGAGCAAGAAAATTGGGCAACATGTATACATTAAGAGTCTCTGTAATGTTAATGACTCTGGTCCAATGATTCCATTGTTGAGACTCTGTCATAAGGAAATAATGCTTAGATATATTGGGTTGAGTTGTGCCATATCAGTCCGCTAGGGAGCTGTCAATCACAGCCTTCCTCTATCTCATGAGGTGTTTGGTTATGACACATGCCAAGCCAGTCATAGTAATCCATTCCCTGGCAGTAGTGAATGGGCATGTAACTCACACCAGAGGGAAGACAGAGATCTCCCTCTCTATCCTACTCTGTACCCCTCCCCATGCCCTGATCTGGAGCTACAAAGCTAAGGACCCCCCGCTCCTTTTCATTAGTTTCTAAGGATGTTATCCTGTAGCTGCTAGTGACCAGGTTCCAGACTCAGAAAAACTGGTCTAGAAAAATGAGAAAAGAGATAAGAATTGGAGAAAAAGAGACATGAGGATGGAATCCGAGACTCCAACAATTTTGAAGAGAGCCCATCTCTACCTGTCCCACAGTTTCATTACATGAGTCCACAAATCTGCCTCTTTTTGCTTAAGGTGGTTTGAGTTAGGCTTTTCTTATCAGCAGTAATAATACATAAAGTACATAAAAATACAGGAAACTCATAAGAAAAGTTTTAAGCACAAAGACGTACTTCGCTGTTGAGATTTAGAGGTTGAGTATTGCCACATTTTAAGATAAACTATAATGTACTATCACATTTTTTTCTTATTAAAAACATTAATGAGCACTTATCACATGCCAGGCACTACGTGACAGACTCTGTCTACATGATCTCACTTAAACCTCACACCCACCCAGTGGTAGTGATTGCTTTAGTCTTATTTGACAGAAAAAGAAATGAAACTTGAGAAGATAGAAAACAAACCCAAAATTATTTAGGTACTAGTGGCAGTTGTCTATGCCAACCTAGATTTCTCTGACTCCTAGAGTCTGTGCTCAAGATTTCAGCTACGCTATTTATCAAAATCACACAATAACACGTAAAGTTAAGTAAATGAGAATGGCAGAATATGAAACCACACATACAGAAAAACAATAACCATATAGGATGCATACAGAGAGCAGGATGGGTAAAAAGATTCCAAAACCATATTGAGGTAGTATCAGGGGTTATTTTTAAAGTTTCCTTCCTTCCTTCCTCCCTCCCTCCCTCCCTTCCTTCCTTCTTTTTACTTTCCCTTCCCTTCTCTTCTCTTCGCTCCTCTTCCCTTCCCTTCCCAAATTTGAAAAATAAACATGGATTACAATTATAATGGGGAAAAATGTACCGGGAAAGAATTTCACTTGATTTTTCAGCTACAAGCTTCTGAGGTGCAGCCTCTTTATAAGTTCTACTCTGCAGTTCAGAAGTGATCTTTGATTCTATTCCACCAAAGGCTCAGTATGGAGAGCAGAGTTAAAGCAGCACCTAACAACATTTGAGATTTTATTTACCCTCTTTGTCACCACTGTCTTGCCTTTCTTTCTTGTACCTCTTAAACTTGAATCTGCGCTGTAGCACATTGTCATTTGGAGAGACTTCGCAAAGCTGGATGAGAGGGACAGTGAACTAAGCTTTAATAGAAGAGAGGTCTTTTACAGGCCCTCTTCCCACTGCTCACTCTCCCTTATCTACTGCCCTGCCATCAATATTCTGAGTGACTATAGTCTCTGACCCATTTTCTTACCTTGATGTCATTCCAACCCAGCACCACCCCCAGCACCTCCAGCATTCCTTCCCATCTCAACCCCAATGCAGTACAAATTTATAGACACACATGCTGATGATGCATCGACTGTTCTGGCTATTGATGCAATGGACATACAGAGCCCTGGTGGATGTGCTGTTTCCACCTCATTCCTCTGCCCACTTCCTGCCTTGCAACCCTATTCTAATAACTTAGATCCTTATTCTTCAGTTACAATTCATGTTACTGGCTCCCTTGCTGTGCCTTGCTGCAATGCCAAATCCCAAAGTTGGGATGGGTGTGAATGGACAGCTAGCTAGTTAACTGGATAGATGGATTTTTCATTCAGAAGTACTTCTATGACCCAGAAGATATCATAAACATTCATTCAATAAACATTAACTGAACACTACCCTGTGTCAGGAACTACCCTAAACACTGAACATCTATCTATTCATTGCAATAATTATTTTGTGACTACTAGGTACCAGGCACTGACCAGACAATTAAATTCCCCGGATAAAGGGCTCTTAAATGTCAGTGAATAAAATTTTTCCCAGACTGTTCTTAAAAATTTGGTTTCTCAGACCCCATTCCCAAAGACTCTGATTTAGTCCATTTTGACTGGGACCAATAAAGGGCATTTTGAATAATATCACTGGAGGACTGTGACACATGTGGCCCATGGTCTACCTCTGAGAAATAGTGAACAGTGGCTCAGGGCATCACCTAAATTCCCTTAGGGCTCAACCTGAACTGGATCCAGCCCACTAGTAGTACAGACCTCTTGGGAGCAAGATGGAAGAAGAGGTGTTTTCTCAGTGACCCTGATTTTATTACCTTGAAAAAGAATCCTCACCAAAAAAGAGAACCCTGCACTGAGATACCACTCATAGTTGCCCTTTGTTTTTCTTCAAGTTGGGATATATTTCTTCTCCCCATCACTGCATTGCCCAAAGTCTTTATCCCCCAAATTCTCCACAATACAACCACCTGCTAATGTGACAGCAACCGTTGACAGTGACAAAGGTAGAATTAGATGACATGCCTTTCTTATCATGTTTGTTTTTCAGATCCTGAAGAATCCCTCCTTTCTCAATATCTTTTTTTCTGATTGTGCCACTATCAGGAAAGCACTTTCCTAATAGTTTTCCCAGATTTTCTTATTTCCTTCAAATTTCAACAATGCACATTTACTCTTTAAGTGCTATCTGCCTCTGGTCTTTCACGCACACAGTTAAATGCAGCAGGAGTGCACTCTGCTACCACCTCAGAGAAGCTTTGCTTACCACACTACTCTTGTGCAGCCCAGGCTAGCAAAATGGAATGCCCATTACCAGCAAAACACTGCAGCAGTCTTATCAGCTCCATCTGTCACAGGAAACAGGGAAACATGCTTAGGTGAGGTTTCAAGGTTTAACTAGCAAAAAAGAAGAGAGCAGAGAGTTGGATCATTTCACACTGGAAAAAACTCCTTCTATATGTCATTGACTTCTTCCCCCTCTCTGATCCACCCCTCTGTTCAAAGGCACTACAGGCAACAATGGATGACAAATATGTTGTCATAGAGAATGTGGGAAGGAAATGTGGTAAGCAGTAAAGGGAAAAAAGGGAACATGGGTGTATCGGTTAGGTCAGGCTGTCATAACAAAACGTCATAAACTCTGGCTTAAACAACAGAAATTTACTTCTCACAATTATAGAGGTGGAGAACGTCAAAATCAAGGTGCTAACCCATTAGCTTCCTGGTGAGCGCTCTCTTCCTGACTTGCAGACATTCACTTCTTGCCGTGTTCTCACATGGCAGAGAGAGAGAGTTCCGGTGTCTCTACCTCTCCTAATAAGGGCACTAACCCCATCATGGGGCCCAATTCCATGACTTTATCTAATCCTAATTACCTACCAGAGGCCCCATCTCCACAAACCACCACGTTGCAGGGTTGGACTTCAGCATATTAATTTTGAGGGACACAATTCAGTCCATAGCAATGGGCTTCAGAGGCTGTTCGTCCACGTATGAGCTTGTAACTTTGCTGTGTTATTTAGACTGAATTTTCTAGTTACCAAGGTCATGTGGGGGGTTGGCAGATGGGGATGGTGGTTTAGGTGCCAGTAAACTGACTTTTGGGAGGTGGGGAGAAGAGTGTGTTTTAAGGCCAGTGTCTGTGGATCTCCAGATGGACACAGAGCAGCTGGTCAGGTGTACGCATGGGAACACAAAACCAGGGACTGTTCAGACCTGGGAGAACTGGCAAAGTGGAGACAGAAGCACAGGAATCTGCAACTGTTTTTCTTGGTCTGTTTCTATGTTCGCACATCCAGTCTTTTTGTCCTCCAGTTGATTGCATTTGTATTTAAGGAAGAGATGATACAACATGATGTAAGAGAAAAATATGGGGTTTCAAAAGCCAACGTCTAGTCTTATTACAATAGATGTGATCATAAAGATCCAGGTCCATTCCACCCTCTTCCACTTTTTTCCAGACTTAATGATGATTCTAGAAGCTGTGGCTCAAACCAAACCTTCGTAGCTCTATAAACCTCCCAAGTAGGCTGCAGAGAAAGGGCAGTTGTAATCCTACATGAGCTGCTTCCCTGAGGAAAGCCTAAGGGACAGTGGATTCCACACTCAGCATAGAGAAGGAACGAGAGAACAGAAATGTCTGTCTGGAATGTGGAAGCAGGTGGGGCTCAGGAGGCTTCACCCTGCTCCATTGACCCATTGAGAATCAGAAGCCTTAATGATTTTGCATAGAGGAAGGTGGTGACCTAGGCCTATTGAATTCTTATGTGTCCAAAGTGACTCAGGAGGACAACTCAATGTTTCTTTCATCCCTAAGGGGCCAGCAATATCTGAGAGACCAGGCCTGAATATATCCCGTTATGAGGCTCATGGGACATGAACCCATGGACAGGAAGAGGATTCTCTGTGAAGGTACAAGGATCAAGAATTGAGCCAGCCACCATATGCAGGTCAGTGTGCATATGGCCATTGGAACTTAGGAAAGGATGGGATGCAGGGAGACTCTGGCCTGCTTAACATCAGGTTCCACCACCCAGTGGAATGGGGCTTCAAACTATAGGTAGACAAGTTTATTCATTCAAAAGTAATTCCTTGCACACCTGTGTTTTTGGCCTGATAATTCCCTCTACTACAGCTGGACAAACATCCTGTTATCAATTGGACTTCCCATGCTCTAGTCTGTTCATTAGGAACAACGAAACCTGGGTAAGAACCCACCTGTGACTCAGAATTTGAGATGTGTGGGTGTCAAATGACAATAAAATCTGGGATATGTTTGGAAAGGAATTCTCCGAGTTTTAATGATGTTGCAGGGATGTGCAGCTAGTCCATAAAAACTAGAGTTGCCTTCATGATTACGTGATGCTGTGAGCTGACAGGAGCGTTTCAGATGCCCCACTCAGGGAAGTAGGCCATTTGGATGATTTCCCCCAGGGACATGAATCTATTTTAAATGGGAATCTGATGCTGCAATTACAGCTCAATTGTCTATGAAATGGCATTATGAGCCTCAAACAAGGGCAGGCTATGAATGGGGCCCCAGCAAATATGTTTTCCACACACTGATCAGCCTTGAGAAATAAAAGAGAAATAATCCACAGAACATGAGCTTGCCTTAGGGTCAGTCTCAGCTGATTCTGAGCTTTAGATGCCTTTTTTCTTAATGGAAAAATGTGAAGGGTCCCATGGTGGTGTTTTATCACAACCAGAGAGTCATTTGGATTCAGGAAATAAAGAAGACCACAAATAAGTGATTCAAGGAAGACCAGAAGTTAGGAGGGCTAGTAAAGGTAAGATGAGAGGCATGTGCCTAAAGCAGACACCTACCTGGCTGACTACGGTAGTGGCTCTAACCCTTGTAATGCAACAGGAACTTGCCTGCTTTCTCTTCATGTTCCTGCATTTCCTTCAGGGTTCTAGTAACCATGGATGCTCAGATTGCCAAACTCTTAGGGGAAGATAATGGGTTCCAGACATGGCCCACATCACATCTCTTATAATATGACTGACATCTTCTCCCTGAAGATACGAGAGGTATCCCCCCTCTTTTTGGATCTGAGTGGGGGATGGTGATTGCTCCAGCCAACAGAGTATGATGGAAATGATGCTATGCTTCTTTACAAGGCCGGGTCTTTGGGCTACAGCTTCCACCTGTTTTTCTTGCTGTCATTTTTAGTGCTTGCCTTTCGCAATCAGCAACCACACTGTGAGGAAGCACGACCAAGCCCACGGGCTGATCACATGGATAGACCCACTTGGGGTAGAATTAGGAGTCCTAGCCAACAGCCAAAATCAATCACCAGCTAAACTGAGTGAAGGGGGAGGAGGTTGAGGGGCTTCAGATGATTCCAGTGTCAGTCCCTGAGCTGCCCTAACTGGTGAAAAGTAGAACACAGATGAGCTAACCCCTGCCAAAGTCTGCCCAAATTGTAGATTCATGACCAGAATAATTCATCTTGTTTTTAGCCACTAAGTTTCACAACAATTTTTACAGTGCTAGATACCTATTACAGATGATCAATAGTGACAAACAATTTTGTGTCTCCCCACGTTCCCAAATGTGTATGTTAAACCCAACCCCCAAAGCAGCAATACTGGAGCTGGGGCCTTCGGGCGATAACTGGACTTAGATACGGTGACGAGAGCCCTTGTGATGGTGCGGTGCCCCTAAAAGAAGAGGAAGAGAGATGAGTGTTCTCTCTCTGCCATGTGAAGACACATGTCAAGCCAGGAAGAGAATTTCACCAGAAAACAAATGAGCCAACACATTGATCTTGGACTTACCAGCCCCCAAAGCTGTGCAAAATGCATTTCTGTTTTTAAAGTCTCTCAGTAAGCCAAGTGATTCTTGTCATTTTGTTATGACAGGTTGAATACACAAGTACAGGTGTATAATATTACTCAGGCACAAAATGGTAAATTCATTCCTGCATAATCAAGAAGTCACCCTAATTTTGTTTCACTGGTAACTTGAAGTTATCTCTGACTTCTGTTTCTTCTGCTCCAGTTAATCAGAAATATATAAATGCTATTATCTGGGTCCGATATTAAAGTTAACATTGGCAGTCTCATGTAACAACAAGGTTCTAGATACAGCCTATATTACAGATGAATGTGCAGCTTTTTAAAAAGAAGAGAAATATATCAGTTTTATTGGTATAAGTAAATACTTTTAAGCTTTACTGTGAAGCAGCTTTGTTTCATGAAGAGTAGTAAAATTGTGTTGAGAAAAAACTGAGTTGCAATATTCACATTATCTTTTTTTATCTGAACAAGTCATTTAATTTCTTTAGACCTCAGTTTCCTCAAATTCAAAATAGGACTGAGAATAATGTCTATTAGCAAGGTTCCTCTCAAGGTTTAATTAAATAAGTTAACAGGGGAAAAGTGCTCAAAATTATAACATAAATGAGAGTTTTGAGTAAGTTTTTTCCCTGATCTTTTTAAAAAGAACTAATGTGGAAAATAGCCAGTTAAATCTTAACATTAATCGGAGGTCTGGCATTCACTGAGGAAAGTAAAGGACATATTTCATTAACTTATGTTCAGAGGTTTTACATGAAACTCATCTTCCCCAAACAAGACCCATATATGTGCTGTCTATAAGAGACCCACCTCAGCATGGAACATACACACAGACTGAAAGTAAAAAGATGAAAAAAGATATTTCATGCACACAGAAACAAGGAAAAAGCTGGGGTAGCAATACTTAGACAAAACAGACGTTAAAACAAAGGCTGTAAAAACAGACAAAGAAGGACATTACATAACAATGAAGGAATCAATCTAACAAGAGGATATAATCCTTGTGACCATTTATGCACCAACACAGGGGCACCTGAATATATGAAAAAAATCTTGGTGGACAAAAAGGGAGAAATAAAGAATAATACAGTCATAGTGCAGGATTTTGACACCCCATTGACATCAATGGATAGATCTTCTAGACAGAAAATCAGCAAGGCAACTGCAACCTAAAATGATACACTAGATCAGATGGATTTAACTGATATTTATAGACCGTTTCATCCCAAAGCAGCATAACATACATTTTTTTTTAGTGCACATGGAAAATTCTCTGGGATAGATCACATGTTAGAACACAAAACTTGTCTTAATAAGTTCAGAAGATTGAAATCATAGCAAGCATCTTCTCTGACCATAACCATATGAAACTATTGAAGTAGAAGTCAATTACAATTTTTTAAAAATACTGGAAAACACTCAAACACCTGGGAACTAAATAACATGTTTCCAAACAATGAATGGATTAACAATGAGATCAAGGAAGGAATCAAAAGATACCTTGAAACAAATAAAAGTGAGAACACAACCACACCAAATCTATGGGATGTAGCGAAAGCAGTCCTAAGAGAAAAAAACGTTATTGGGATATCTCAAGAAATAAGAAAATCTCAAATAAACAATTTAACTTTACACTTAAAGGGACTTGAAAAAGAACAACAAACAAAATCCAAAGGTAGTAGAAGGAAGGAAATAATAAAGATCAAAGCAGGAATAAACAAAATACAGTCTAAAATAACAATACAAAATATCAATGAAACTAACAGCTGGTTCTTTGAAAAGATAAACCTAATTGACAAACCTTTAACCAGACTCATGAAGAAAAAAAACGAGAGGACCCAAATAAAATCAGAAATGAAAGAGAAGAAGTAACAACTGACACCAAAGAAATGCAAAGGATTGTAAGGAAATATTACAAACAACTATATGCCAAAAAAGTGGGAAAATCTGGAGGAAAGAGATAAATTCCTAGAAACATAAA
>PVJI01012574.1:0-50913 GCA_004026765.1 Micronycteris hirsuta | reverse complement strand
GAAGCCAGGTTGACCTGTGTCTTGGACAGCACCTGGCAGGCAGGAGGGACTTGGAATGTGTGGACTGAATGCAGCAGACAAGAGGACTGGAAAAGCCACGCTGTGTGGGCATGAGCCTGGGTGTGCTGCGAAGCTTCCTCCCCCAGGCAGCCCCTCCTGTCCCGGAGCGCAAGCTGTGACCAGGAGGGAGAAGCCGAGGGTGGTCTAGGAAGCATGCACCTGCCTACCTGTGTGTGTTGTAGTGAGGAAAGTGTGTTTACTTCTGTACATTCTCGTGAGCCTGAGGATCACGAAATGTTTGCAGTATCCCAGAAAAGGCAGAGTCGGCCTGGCTGGTGTAGCTCAGTGGATTGAGCACGGGCTGGGAACCAGAGGGTCCCGGTTCGATTCCCAGTCGGGGCACATGCCTGGGTTGCGGGCCAGGTCCCCAGTGGGGGCCATGCGAGAGGCAACCATACATTGCTCTTTCTCCCTCCCTTCTCCTCTCTCTGAAAATAAATAAATAAATCTTAAAAAAAAAAAAAAAGGCAGAGTCGGCCAGGAAGCCGTCTAAGAGAACGTGGGGGTGATAAACGGAGTCTTTCAGACTCACCACTGCGGGCAGAAAAGATAGCAGAGCGAGCTGGGCAAATGGTCCACGTAAGCGAACAGAATTGGTTACGTAACAGCTCAGACAAGATGTTCTGCCTTCAGAAGTCAGAGGCGAAGGAGACATTGGCGTCTCACTTGTCTGCAACACAGGGTCGGGCCAGAGCAGGTTTCCCATTGCTCGTATGGAAAATAATGGAATAGGACACGAAGAAACTGTTTCACCTACTCACAACTGTCAGCCTACTCAGGCCCCGCCCAGGACAGAGTAGATGCATCCTTTGTACCACCCACTCAAGTTATTTTTCCTCAACCAGGTCCAGTGTCGTTCCTGACAAACGCGACCCTTCCACGTGCGCCAGCGGACAAAGGAAAAGTGGTACATTTTCAAAGCAGGATCTCTTTTAAGGGGTAGTTCTGACCAGTGATTTTCACCTGGTGTGCTGCAGGAATTCTTAAAACAGCCACCCCCGACTCCTCCTTAGTCAGGGGCACTGACCTCTTTTCCCTGAGATGGTCAAATTAAAAAAAAAAAAATGGCAACAGCCAGCACAGCAGTAACCGCCCAGGGGAAACGAATTAAACTTTATTGTCATAGCAGCAAAAAATACATTTTGGGGGTGAGCCGTAGAACTTTAGTAATCAGTTTATGTGTTCCGTGAGAGCAGGAAGGCTGGCGGTCACTGTTGGGATTGAGCTGTACTTACTTATTTTTCACGGGCGTGATCACATAATTAGGGGCAAGAGGAAAGGTCCCCATTAGACTCTTCGACAAGGACACCCAGCGGGGACCTGACTCAGGGGGGAGGTAAGTCATTTCCACCTGAGCCTGTGACCCTGCACCTATGACCTCCCACTGCTGTGCACCCCCTTAAAAACACACACCCCAGACAAGAAAAAGGTGGCTTACCTCAATCAAACAAAAGGAAAACAGGCTATGTCACCAAGCCATTGTTCCAGAGGGAGGTACCTGGATGCATCTCAAACTGAAGTAAGTGCAGGGTCAGATGCTGTACTCTTACTGGATTTAGACATGTGAGGTGAAAGGTGAGTATTTTTTCAAAGATCACATGTGTCTTACAGCTTTCTTCTGTTCTTGGGCTGCATGAACACATTCGAGGTATGTGACCCATCCGATGGAACCAGCTAAGAGAACTGAAGGCCACTCTGACCCGAAGGAAACGTCCCTTTCTGAAGCGCGGTGTCCTCCTACGGCCAACTGGCACGTCCTTCTGGAGAGAAAGCGGAGCGTGTCGGAGCCGTGGTTGGCGCTGAACATCACGAACGTGGCCGGCATTTTTCGAGATGGAATCACCTGGGGGGTTTCGTGATGAAGTCCTCTCCTTTGGAAGACCGTGAAGCAAAATGTGAGATTGTTTTAAAGAACAGAGGAGACCGTGATCTCCAGGCAAGGAGAGCATGCTCACTTACAGGCCCCTGTCCCCGACATGCCCTCGAGCCACCCCCTCGCACCCCACACGGGAATCTGCTCCTCGTGTGGGGGCTCTGCTCGGAGCAGGAACAAACAACTCCTGGCCCCTTCCACCTCCCACTAGCTACGTCTGCACGCTTTGCTTTATTAGATGGCAGGTGGTACAAACGGATTGTTACTCATCTTTATGCCCCTCCTACGTAGAGCGGAGAGCTTCATGTATAACAGGAGTTACAGTATAACTTAAAGTTATACTATAGTATATAAAGTATGTAGCATATAAAGTATGTAAAGTTATAGTATACTTTACCCAATGATTTGTATCCTTGCCCGATGATTTTAGAGAGAGAAGAAGAGGGGGGGAGAGAGAGAGAGAGAGAAACATCGATCAGTTGTCTCCCATAAGCTCTCTGACCAGGGATCAAACCCGCGACCTTTCGGTGCACAGGACGACGCTCCAACCCACGGAGACACCTGGCCAGGGCTGACAGGTGCATTCGAAAGGTTTGCTTTGTGAATGGAAACTTAACGTGATGGCAGGAAAACCCTTTTCCAGCAATTTAGGAAGTATGGATGACTTTAGAAAATAGATTCGAGTGGCAAACAAGAAAAACAGGATGTGACTCACATTTGCAGAGTGACAGCCCACACGAGTCAAAGGGATCACAAAAATAATCCTCGTTGGAGGCCGTGGTTTGAAAACAATGTTGTGGCATATAAAGGAATGAATCAGCCGGCGCCTGTATCACTACACCTCCTCCCAATGTCAGAGTGACAAGGGCAGCGGCGGCACGGCCAAGTTCACGGACTCTCTGGCGGAGGAGGTCGCGGATTGCACCCAGCAGGGGTCCCAACGCAGGGCTCACAGCAGACCCTGGGGCGCCATGCAGAGGCCGGGGGACATCTGAGGAACAGTTTCTGAACGTCCCTCCAGGTGGAGGGGGACAAGACAAGCAACCTCCAGGCCTCCTCTCCATGACACCCGGCACTCGGACCGACCCGTCAGCCCGGCTGGGGGACGGGACAGTGGCAAGAACGTCAGGGCTGCGTAAGCGAATCCAGCCAAAGACAAATGCAGTGTCCCCGGCTGGTGCAGAGCACTGTCCCGGGGTTTGCTAAAGGCTGTGGAGAAATGAAGCTGCTGCAGACACGCAAGGGAGCACCGAGTCCACCTCTGTTCCTCGTTCAGAGACGCAGCGATGTGATCCGAAGGCTGCTCTCGGCCACACTCTTGCTCAGCTGTGTGACAAAACTGCAGGAAGAGCCCTTGTTTCCCAGCGTCCCTGCCGCTGGCTTCATCTGGAAAACACTGAGGTTCCCACGCTGTCGCAAGGCCAGAAGCAATTGCTGGAGACATTCAGGGCTTCTTACAAAAGTGTGAGTGAATGACGACCCCTCTGCAAGGGGCAGACAAGGAGAATGTAAGCAGAGCCTCCCCCAGACCCTGACCTGAGCACTGGCTCCGCACACGGGTACCACCCCCACTTTTGGACGATCAGCCACATGCCCATAATGCTTCGGTGCTATTGGGGGCGTGAACATCTAATAGTGTGTCCGAATACTGGTTTTCCTCTCCGTGTACCCTCCAAGCCGAAGAATTAATCCCGGATGACCTAGGACAACCCACAGGCCCCTAAAGGAAGACTGTCTCCGCGGAGGCCCAGCCATGCTCAGGAATCTGTTCTTGTTTCAGAATAGGATGTGTTTGGGGGATTTTCCTGCCCTTTCCCATTCATTCCTTCTTGCTCAGTGTAAGGAAAAGTACTATATGGAGCCACTGATCTTTGTCAAGTAAGACTCAGAGAGAAAAGACAGAGAGAGAGAGAGAGAGAGAGAGAAGGGAGAGGAGGGAGGGAGAAAGAGATCGATTGATTCATACTTTAAGGTGTCTATTCTAAAGGATACGAGATACTTTTATCAGAAGTGTTCATCTTGTACAGAAGTCTTCCCAGGATGTGGGTTAAGAATCAGCTCCACGGTTCCCGAGAGCGAGCGACGTTCTGTGGCTGAGGGCACACGAGGGGGTGCGCAGATGCGGGGCGGCATATGAGCCCCCAGGAGTCACTGGCACACCCGCGCTGGGACTGAGCAGAACACAGGGACTCGGATACACTCTGTGCCCTAAACCAGGACTTCTTCCTGCGGCCCCCCCGCATTCAGACCCCAAGGTCCCTGTCCACAAAGACTGTCCTGCAGGGAGGGGGCCCCCTCGTCAGGCAGCACCCAGCTCTGTTCTCTGCGGAGGCAACAGCGCCTGGAACACGCTCGGTCAGCCATGACTCTCGGCGTCCACCCTGCGCTCTGCCCCATGCAGTTTGGGCTTACGTCCACAGTGCACCTCCTGACGGAGCAGAGACGCAGCTCCAGACTTGCAGATGCAAAGCGTTTGCCTTGATGCCCTGCGACCTGAGTGACACAGACTGTCCTCACCCCAGCGGGCTTTATCTTGGTGGCCATCTCATCACACGCTGGCCACGGACTCTGCCAGCCACTCTCTTCGCGCTGCCCGCCCTCTCTGACCTTCACTATATGGCTGTCCCTATGGCCTTCTACACTGTCTTTTAACGAAGGGGTACTAAGTGCCCCCCCCCACCCTACAACATTAGAGGGGAGGTGGCCCAGACGCTAGTCCCGGTCACCCAGGAAAGGTGGGGATGTGGAAATGGGCTACTGCCTGGGTTTGAATCCCAGCTCTGCCACTTACTAATGGGGAAGCCTAGAGGAGTTCCTTTTAACATGGCTGTGCCTCAGTTTCCTCCCCTGTATAATGGGGCTATTAGGAGAGTCTACCTCGAAGTGCTGCCAAGATGACTGAATGAGTTAATACGGATGCCCAAGGCAGAGAAGGCCCTTAACAGACAGACAGACAGAAGCCGGGACCTCCCACCTCTGCCTCTGGGCCTCCCTCAGGCCAGGGCCACGGCCATCGGTCCCGCAGAAGCCAGCCCGACGGCACCAGCACCTGGAGTCTCCTCTCAGGAAACATCCCCCAGGAGCAGCTCACCTCCCTCGACAGCTACTCCCGAAGTTTGTGCCTCCCTGGGCTTCCATTTTGAATTATTAATCTAATCTGACACCAATCTCATCTCTCACGCAGGCAAGAGAGAGGCCCTGTCAAGGTTCATACGTATAAAAATAAATTCAAATACAGTTCAAGAGAAGCTGCTGTTACCCAAACTGCAGGGGCGGCGCCGAGGCAGGGTGAACACTTTACATGTCCAGTGACGTCGGAGAGCTCTGCCGCGGAAGGGACAGCCAGGTCACACTGAGATCGCCTGCCACACGGGTTCACGCCCTTCGGGATTCTGCACACTGGTCAGGTGAAGGTGAGCACTCCTCCATAACGCACCGCTAAGGAAAAGAAGTAAGTTCCAGGACGGCATAGAAGTGGAGCTGCTGAAGTTAAAAACAAGGTGGGGGGAGGGGACTGCATGGTTCTGAAAAGAGATTTCACTTTTATTTTTATGTTATTTTTTAATGCATTATTATTTTTTTAAACCTCTACCTGAGGACATATCCATCGATCCCAGAGAGAGAGGGAGAGAGGGAGAGAGAGAGAGAGAGAGAGAGAGAGAGAAACATCTATCAGTTGCCTTCTACAGGAGCCCCAAACGGAGGGTGAACCTGCGACCCTTCAGTTTATGGGACAACGTTCCAACCAACTGAGCCACACTGGCCAGGGCTGATTTCATTTTTGATTATCAGACACTTTTCTCTATTGATCCATTCCTTTGATTAAAAAAAAAAAAAAAACAAGCAAACATTACCCTGGCTAGTGTGGCTCAGTGGATTGAGCGCGGGCTGCGAACCAAAGGGTCCCGGTTCAATTCCCAGTCAGGGCACGTGCCTGGGTTGCAGGCCAGGTCCCCAGTAGGGGGCGTTGGAGAGGCAAACACACACTGATGTTTCTCTCCCTCTCTCTCTCCCTTACCCTCTCTCTAAAAATAAACAAATAAAATATTTTAAAAAGTAAAAATAAAAAATAAAGAAAGACATTAAGTGACACACTTCGATGTCACTCTGGAGTGCTGATTTGTCTCATCATAAAATAAGTATGTGTGTTTGGAGCGCACACCGACGGTTGCCTGGCAGCACAGAGAGGTGCGGGCTGTGGAGGAAGGGCTGACCCCCCGGCTGGGTCCCGGTGGAGCCGACTGAAGAACCCCCGAGAAGAGGTTCTCGGGGGGCCGAAGCCCTTTGGTCCGCAGGTCTGTTTTACTTACTAGAGTCCAAATGACTATGGAAACATAAAAGTTAAAGCAGAATGGCCCTGGCCAGTGTGGCTCAGTGGGTTGGGCATCACCCCACAAAGCCAGGGGGTGAGGGTGTCACTGGTTCGATTCCCAGCCAGGGCACACGCCGGGGTCGTGACCTTGTGCCCTGCTGGGGCATGTGCAAGATTCAACCGATTAATGTTCCTCTCCCTCTCTGTCTCCCTTCCCCTCGCTAAATAAATAAATTTTAAAAACTTCTTTAAAAAAAAAAGTAGAATGGCTTAATATGATCAAGTTGACCTAAGGGACTTCCCAAATAGCAAATATTAATAGCATCCATTTTAACAAACACATAAGTCTGCACAGTAAGAACACACCTAAATGACTACAAAAGCTTTTAGCAAATTGAGCCACAACAATAAAATGTTACCTTAGCATGTCTTCACCCCCCCTTTAAGTAGCCCTCTTGGGGAGAATAAGAACTTGGCAAAAAGGTTTATATGGCTTACTGCTAAAAAAAACCAACAAAGACAAAATTACCCTTAAGAAGGAATTATTTCCCATAGTCCATGCATTACTTTGCACAGTTCTGGTACACTCCAAGGTGATTAAATCTTCCGTTAGACTGGGTTTGAAAAACACGAACAATGGCTTTCCTCACGACTTTTTTTTTTTCCAGAACCCTATTTGGTGAGGCCTACTTCTATTTTTGCCGAGTGTTTTTGCTCAACTGTTTGTGCAGGGTTGGCACCCGAAAGGCCACCTCTGTCACAGGAAAAGGCCGTGCAGAGTCACGCCAGCAAGGAGCTCCAGGGTGATGAATCCGACTTGCCCAGCTGAACGAACTAACCCTGAAAGTAAGTAGATAAAGCTGACTGTGTTTGGTGAGCTATTTTGAAATATCACTGTGTATGCGTGTGTTTTTTTTAAACCCTCACCTGAGGATATGCTTAGAGAGAGAGAGAGAGCGGGCAATCAGTTGCCTCCCACTGATTTTTTTTTTTAAGATTTTATTTATTTATTTTCAGAGAGAGGAGAAGGGAGGGGAGAAAGAGCAATGTATGGTTGCCTCTCACGTGGCCCTCACTGGGGACCTGGCCCGCAACCCAGGCATGTGCCCTGACTGGGAATCGAACCGGGACCCTCTGGTTCCCAGCCCGCACTCAGTCCACTGAGCTACACCAGCCGGGGCATGATTTTTAAAAGCTTCTCTTTGCTGGATGCTGCACCATCATCACCACAAATTTCTGGGGCTATCTGCCACTTTTGTTGTATCTGACACAAACTCCACCATGAGGTTCAGGAAGACTCCTGAGCGATTTGTGTGCATCAGTACCAAGTATTAAACATCCGCACTGAAGACCACTATTATAAATATTCACATGCCAAATGCGTGTGGACACACACAGGCTCCTCATTCAAGAGTCGTGTGGTTGACGTGGGGCGTGGACTGTGGGCCCGCACCTAAGACAAAAACCAGGGGCAAAACCTAAGAAGAAAACGCCAGCTCCAAATCCTTAGCCAAAAGAGACAAGGGCGAAACACAAGGAGCTGCCCTGAGTGGGGACTGAGAGAGTGAAATGTCCTTAAAAAGCACTGCCTTCCCCACATAGAGCACAGATGCCGTGCTCGACCCTCTTCCTGAGGCGCCCGGCCGAGTCTCAGGGCCACGTGAAGGAACCAGCAGATGGCTCGACGGGGCAAGTCAAAAGGAAGCTGCATTTGCCCTGTTGGGCTTCCTAGCAACTGGGCGGGGGATGCCAAGAAAGCCAGCCGGCTCCAAGGAGAGAGACGCCGCAGGGGGCTCAGAGCCCCGCGGCCTGCAGAGGAGGGGAGGCCTCCAGACACCCCCACCTGGCAAGAGGAATCCTGTGCCTTTGGACACCCACACTGCCCGCCCCGTGGCGACCTCAGTTTCCCCAGCAGTTCCAGCTCCAGCCTACCTGGCCATGCTGCCAACTGCCTGACCACTCAGGGCTTTGCACAGGGCAGGGGCCTCAGACGAGCAGCCGGGCCCAGCCATCAAAGAGGAACCTCCCCCTTCTCCACCGCAGGCAGGGCCCAGGCACCCCGAACGCACTTCAAGCAACTGGACAAAAGGCCCACGTGCGGAGAAAGGCAGGCGTGTGCACAGCCCCTACGTAACCTGGAGATTCCTGATGGGCAGCGAAGAGGAGTTAACCTTGGGCAGAAGTTGCTTTTATGGAAGTTACGAAAACGTGCACAGGAAATACATCCCCAGCACAGTGCTAATGGCCAGAGGAAGTCTTGGCATTATTGCATGGTGCAAGGTCACCCTGAGCCCTGGCGCTGCCACTGCATTTTGCCACGTCCCCCTAGGCCCCCTCTGACCAGTGGTGCCCGTGAAACCCTCAGGGCCTCCCCTACTCACTGAGTGGGTGGTAGGTCAGCCACTGTCAGACAGGAAATGGAATTTGTAATTACAAATGCATCTTGGGAAATGTATACAGTTTCCCAGGTGTTTGGTGAAGATGTTTAAAATGCATTATATTTTAAGACGCGTAACAACTGTACAGGCTGGGTAACCTCCATCTCCCCACATGCTTTTTACAAACAGGGGAGGACACTGAGGCTCGGGTCACGTGAGCAGCCACGCAGCGAGGCAAGTTCAGATCCAAGTGTGTCTGACTCTAAAACCCAGGCTCTTTCCAATATCTCACAGCCCCGAAACTCGGGGCTTACCCCAGGAAGTCGCAAGTAGAAATAATGTAGGAAAGCAAGGCAAGGATGAGTAATAGGGATAAAGATATTGAGTCATTCCAAATTTTCATGGGAAGCAAATTAACACAGGCATCAGGAATTCTCATTGGATAACACAGAGCGTCTTCGGGCGGGGAGGGGGTGGGCTCCAGCGTGAACAGGCTGCCTGCCCACACCTCTCTGGACAAGAGCCTTCGCCAGCCCACCCGGGGGGGACCACCCAAGGCAGAGCAACTCAAGACTGAAGCTGCAGGACCCCTGTGGAAGCACCTGGACTCTCCATGCTGCCGGAGGGAATGTAAGTGGTACAGTCCCCTCAGAAAACGGCGTGGCAGTTTCTAGAAAAGTAAAACACACAGACACCAGCCAGTCCACTCCTAGATACTGACCCAATGAAAGTGAAAGCACGTGTCCACCCAAAGACCTGGACACGAATGTTCACGGCGGCTTCATCTGGCGTGGCCCAAAGCTGGCGATCCGCGGGGGAAAGAAAAGCAAACTGCCGTATGCCCACACATCTTTGTCTGCTGGGGCTGCAGCAACAAAATGCCCCAGAGTGGGCGGCTTGGAACGTGAACAGAAGTTAATTTCCCCAGAGTCCCGGGGGCTGAAGTCTGGGATCAGGATGATGAGGGCTCTCCTCCTGGCTTGCAGACGGCCCCCTTCCTGCTGGGTCCTCACAGGGCTTCTCCTCTTCCTACAACTCCGATAGGATTGGGATCCCACCCTTAGGACTTCAGTGCATCTTAGTTACCTCTTCAAAGCCCTGTCTCCAAATACGGACACACTGAGGGTTGGAGCTTCCATGCAGGAATTGCAGGGGAACCCAATTCAGTCCGTACAATGGAACGTTACTCAGCAACAAAGAGATGAAGGACTGATCCTCCCAACAAAACGGGTAGATCTCAAGATAATTATGCTGAAAGAAACCAGATGCATCCCCCTTCAAAAAAAGTATACTGTATGATTCCATTTTTATAATGCACATAAAATTATATAGAATGTATAAATTTATATAAAGCTCTAGAAAATGTAAATTAATCTACAGCGATAACAGTAACAGATCCGCCCTGCCAGGTGGCTCAGTTGATTAGAGTGTCATCCTGTACACCAAGAATGTTGCAGGTTCGATTCCCAGTCAGGGCACACGCCTGGGTTGCAGGCCAGATCCCCAGTAGGGGGCGTGCAAGAAGCAACCGATCAATGTATCTCTCACACACTGATTTTTCTCCCCTCTCTTTCTCCCGTCCTTCCCCTCTCTCTAAAGAGTAAATAAATAAAAACTTTTTAAAAAATTCATTAAACATATGTAGTGTATTATCAGACCTCGATATTACACATCACCAATGATATACTGATAAAGCTGAAAAAACTCCAAGCCTCTTCCCTGCTTCATTTTTTTCTTCTTTAACATCAATAGGTTTCGGCGTGTTTCGAGATTTAGGGCTGTTCGGAAGCCATGTAGATTCCGGATGTCTTCACGCGGGGAGAGCCTCTCTCATCGGCAGAGAGAGAACGTCCTCACACTTTCCCCACCATTTCAAATTAAATGTACATGTCACTCCCAAAGCCTCCAGGAATGCTGGAGCGATTATTTTTAACTTTTTACTGTTGTATCTCAATTACCTTCAACTTATTAGACAGCTGATCTATTAAGTTCTCAGGATAGGACCCAGTGGGGATCAATTTTAAAATTAAAAAGATTTTTAAGAGTCTACTCTTAGAAGTTCCATCATAATTTCAAATTTCACTGGAAACAATTTGAATGATAACACTCCTCTGGAGAAATTCCAACCCAGCCTGCAGAAATAGGAAGAGAATGGAGACAGGGCACCGGCCAGGGGGACAGGAGCGGAAACCAGTGTGCGGTTTGGCCACGCCACCCGACCAGCACACCGCTACACAGTGTGGCTACACCACCGAGTGAACACACCCACGCGGTTTGAAAACGTATATGCATGCAGACACCAAAAAAAAAAAAGAAAGAAAAAGAACCTCACAAACGTTTACAGGGGCTTTATTCACAATCGCCCACACGGGGAACAACCAAGATGCCCTTCAGCGGTGAAGGGATAGACACATTGTGGTATGTCCATACAATGAGTATTATTAAGTGATAAGCAGAAATGAGCTCTCACGCCACAAAATGACATGGATGCAGCTTAAAAGCCTGTTGGTAGGTGAAAGAGGCCGGTCTGAACAGGCTGCCTGGCGTATAAAAGGCAAAGCTGGAGAGACGGAGGAAAGGCACAGGACCGGGTGCATCAAGGGCGACCCCTCATGTACGCAGCAAGCCGAGAGGATCCCAGGATGGAATACAGAATGTGATGCACCGTGACAAATGGAACTAGGAAGGCATGGAACAGCTCACCGAAGGGAGGCGGGGAAAGGCGCGGGCTCCCCTTTGCGGAAGAAAGTGCGGGCCGAACTTGACTGTGGTCTTCGGACCGCTCTAAAGCGTAACAAGGCCCCCAAAGGGTGGCCGTGCAAAGCCTGTGAATGGGGGCCCGGGACGAGGTGGGGGCTCCGTGCCACGGGGAAGAGGACCAGACCCACGGCTTCGCCTGCGTCTGGCCCGGAGTCCATGCCCAAGTGCTGACCAGCGTGCCCCCCCTCACCCCCCAGCCCCTGTCTGGCCTAACTCACTACCGCCACCTACTGTCCCAGCTGCTCCCTCCACGGCAACCGGCGCGCCTCCTCGTTGTTCCCTCCCCAGGGCCTGGCCTCCTGCTGTGCCTTTGGCCTCGTACACACGGGCCCCCAGCTCCCCGCCCTGCATACCCAGACGGTGGCTCCCCCGCTTCCACCCAGGGCTCTGCCCAAGCGTCACGTCTCCGCAGGGCCCCTTCCCCCATCAGCCACGCTCCTGCCGCTCTGATCCAACCGCACTCTCCTCATCATCATCTCACCTACTGCACGCACACACGCACGTTTAAAAAACGAATCTTACTTTTTTGAGCAGTTTTACATTTTCAGAAAGATCATAAAGACAGTACCAATGTAAGATCGTTCCCACATCATCTATTTCCCTATTATTAACATCTTATATTAATGTGTGATACCGATACACTGCTAACCACTTTGTTCAGTGTCCTCAGTTCCCCCCTAATGCCCTTTTTCTGGCCCAGGATCCTATTCAGGAGACATTTAATTTAGTCGTCCAGACTTTGCTAAGGTCACAAATTTTTTAACTGGAGGTTTCCCAGGGCCCCGCCCTTCCCATTTCTGGCGGGTGAAGTTGCTCCACAGGGAAACTGGGGAGCCGGGCCTCATTCTCCACAACCTCAACAGCTTTCTCCGGCTACGGGTGTTTATTTGGGTCCACGACGTGAATATTTTATTGCATTGTGCCCTTATTATTTTTTTTATTTTATAAACATAAGTGGGAACAAATATAAGAAAGGAAATTCTGCCACAAGCAATTGGGAGACGCCGGCTCGCAGGGATGAACAGGAGAGAGATGCCTCAGCTCAAATCGCACCCCTGCGAGGCCCCACCGGTCCCCTGGACCCACGCCACGGGCGGGAACCCCCAGCGAGGCTGTGAGTGAGTGGAGACCGTGAACACCCACCCCGTTAGACAGATGTGTCTCCTTCTTACCCACTCCTCTTCAGTCCCTTGTCAGAGAAAGATATCGGGGTCCCCTGCTCACCACGCCCGTTTGGCAACCTCTCTCTCTGTGCTTTGGGGACATGCGCCTGTGCTGGGGATCCAGTTTCATTCATTCACCAGTAATTGCTGAGCAGATAAAATCTGCTAAGCATTGAGCATGTCCTTCAAAACCTGTCCTTTCTCACTCACCCAGAGCCCCCGGCACGCAGCACGTTCTAAATACTTACAGAACTCGTGAAAAGGTTTCAGTGCCTCCCATACGAGAGTAAATGCCCATCAATACGAACTGCATAGGTCTAGAGACAAGGCTACATATTATCCAAGAAGTCTAGCCTTCAGCAAAGCGCGCACGATTGAGAAAACAATCAAATTTACAAAGCCGACCCAGAACTTGACCTCAATTAGACCAAATACCACATGCAAGAGGTATTCTCAGTGGGAAGTAACGCAATTCCCAAAAAGCGCAAGCGGTAAAAACTGATGCAAGAGTTCCTTTCTAAACCTTTCAAAGAAGAAAATTGAAGTGAGTCAAACCTGTACGAACAATCGGGTCTCCGTGACCGCTATGAGAGGGGAAAGCATTCATGCGTTCGTTTGTTCGTTCACTCAGTTAACACCACTAGCAGATGCCCACTGTACCCGGCGGGCGGGAGGCTGGACACGAGGGCGGTAAAGAGTCTGGTGTGGCCCCAGGATCTACAGCGGCACCCGCGCCAGCTTTATTTACAGATACCCTGACTCTGACCAACAGCCACAGGTCATGGGTCCCGGGCTGGCTACAGCCGGACTCGGCAGTTTCCTAGACAACTGGTACCCTCAGCTTGCTGGGGCTCCGACACCAAGAGCACACGTTGCCTGGGCTGCCTGCCTCCCTGGGTCCCGGACCCTAAAAAGACGAGAGCATTTTAACAGACTCCCGAAGTAGGAGGAGCAAAGCTGGGCAGAGGGTGCAGGGGCCCCAGCTCCAGCTCTCTGGCTCTGAGTAACTAGGCTCTGAGGAAGGGCCCCAGAGCCGGTAACTGATGTATGAAGCAACCATGAGGAAAAAGGCAGGGCAAAGACCTGCTGGAGTCTACCCAGTGTTTGCGTAGATGACATGTTAACGAGTGTGCCCAAGCACTTACATCTGCAGACTACCTCCCAACAGGCGAAAATCGAGTTGGCTTTGTTTACAGATTCCTCCAGCAATACCACAAAAAGCCTAAAGAATGCCAACCAGCCCTGGCTGGCATAGCTCAGTGGATTGAACACGGGCCTGCGAACCAAAAAGTTGCCAGTTCGATTCCCAGTCAGGGCACATGCCTGGGTTGCAGGCCAGGTCCCCAGTAGGGGGCGAGCAAGAGGCAACCACACATTGACGTTTCTCTCCCTCTCTTTCTCCTTCCCTTTCCCTCTCTCCAAAAATAAATAAAGAAAATCTTTAACCAAAAAACAGAGATGACCTGCTTTTTTGCCTCCATTAAAACAAAAAGAATGCAGACCAGACTGCTCACACTGCGAACACTCACTCACAAAGGGTTTGCACTTTTTGTCTACGCACTTCAGTGTTGTTTGAGTAGTTAAAAACAAACACTGTGACCTCCTGTGACTCTATAATAACTTCCAATGTGAAAAAAAATGTAATGCATTACTTTGCTATCAAAAAAGATGGAAAAGGCTGCTATTCTTTAAAAGGTATAAACTAAAAGGAAAGCAAAATCAGCAACAGCAGCCAAAATTAAATCTAGGCATATGCATTGTGTCCTCATCTAATTTTGCTGTTTACTCTGGGATCACCTAAAAACCAAGACACGTATGTAAAGAATAGTTCACTTTACCTTTTCGCTACTGGAGGTCTTCCATGTTGTCCTGTAGAAGTCTGACCCGTGAAGACATCTGAGTCCTAGAAAAACAAATTGTTTTTTTAAGATTAAATTGAAAAACCATTTCTACAATAGCAAGTGAAACTTTTATAAGCGGAAATGCTTGCTTCTAACCTCCGCCCCCACATCCCATTCTACCAACTGCCGAGCAAACCTAACCCTGAAGACCAGCTAATTACCACCCAGAGATATTCTTCCATCTCAACTTCTTTGCTAAAGAAAAAGTTTAAGTCACTATAATACCAAGGGAAGACCCAGGGAGGCTGCCAGAATGTTTCACAGAGACGAAAAAAGGAAAAGAAGTAAGTAGGAATGAAAAACCACAGTAATTTTTTAAGAAATATAGCCCTGGCTGGTGTGGTTCAGTGGATTGAGCTCTGGCCTGTGCACCAAAGAGCTGCCAGTTCGATTCCTAGCCAGGGCACATGCCTGGGTTGCAGGCCAGGTCCCCAGTAGGGGGCACTCAAGAGGCAACCACACATTCATGTTTCTCTTCCTCTCTTTCTCCCTCTGTTCCTTTCTGTCTAAAAGTAAACAAACAAAATATTTTAAATAAAATAAATATTATTCCACTGATTTTAGTTCCACGTGGGTGCCTGTCTTCCTCCACGACCATATACTCCTTGATGAAGGAAACACAGCAAAACCAAACCACAAAATACGTTTCCTCAGCCAGATTTGGGGCCGGGGGAGGGTTTCTCTTTTCCTTTTCTTTTTCAATTACAGTTGACTTTCAATATTATTCTGTATTAGTTGTGGGTGTACAGCAGAGTGGTCAGACAATTATATACTTTATAAAGTGTTCCCCTCCATGTTTCGAGTCCCTGCCTGGCACCACACAGTTATTACTCTTTTCCTTAATGAATGCATTTTTGCATTACCTACCTCTTAAAAGATGCTGACATGCCTGAGACTAAAAGGCAGAAACCATAAAGCATTAAAACAAGGCGGGAAAAGAAACAAGGAATCTTTCCACTATTTTTAATGCATAGAATTCACATCCCATAAAATTCACCCTTTTAAAGGTAAATTGAACGGCATGTGTTTTTTTAGGACATTCGCAAAGCTGTGCAACCCTCACCACTTATCTAATTCCGAAACATTTTCATCACCTCCCCCCCAAATAACCCAGGAGCAAGCGCTCTCTAGTCTCCCTTCCTCCCAGCCCCCAACCACCACCACCACTGCACTTCCTGTCTCTGTGGATTTGTCTGCTGTGGGCATTTCCTACAAACAGGATGCTCTCTTCTGGGCCGGGGCTCCTTTCACTTAGCGTGTCTTCAAGGACTCCCCATGCTGTGGGATGTATCAGTACCACATTCCTTTTTCATGGCTGAGTAATATTCCACCATGAGGCCATACCACTTTTGTTCAACCATCTGCCAGTTGATGGTCATCTGGGTTGTTCCCACTTTTTGGCTCTTCTGAGTAATGTTACCATAAACATGTGTGCACACGTTTTTGGGTATGCAGCTGTTTTCCGTTTTCTCCAGCAGACACTGAGAAGTTGAAAGTGCTGGGTCTTATGTTAGCTGTGTGTTTAACTCCTTGGGGGGCCGGATTGGCTTCCCACCGGCCATGTATGAGGGTACCAATGTCTGCCCATCCTCATCAACCCGTTAGTGCCCGTTTATCGTTATTACCACCATCCTAGTGGGTGCGGAGTGTGTCTGATGTGGTTTTGACTTGCATTTCCCTAATGACTAAGGATGTTGCGCGTCTTTTAGTGAGATTATTGGCCACGCGTATACCTTCTTTGAAGGAATATCTCTTCAGGTCCTGTGCCCATTTTTTAATTGGGTTACGTGTCTTTCGGTTGTTGAGTGGTAAGACTTCTGTGTATATTAGACCTTTTTCAGGTGTATGATTTGTAAATATCATTTTTCCTTCTCTGGGCTTGCCATCCACTTCCTTGATAGCAGCCCCCCGAAGGACAGAAGTGTTGAATTTTGATGAAACCGAGTCTATGTACTTTTTCTCTGGCTGCTTGCGCTTTAGGTGTTACATCTAAGAAACGACTGTCTACCTAACCAAGGTCACTACAATTTACTCCTGTGTCCTTAACTTAAATTTTGATCCAAGGCTTAAATATCTATAATGCAGAATATCAGTAGAAGGCTTTTTTAAAGTCCTCACTGCTGAGTACAGTGCCCACCTTCCCATGGTCTCGGACCCAGGAGTTCACAGGAGCTTTCGGACCAGCCCAAGGGGCCTCGGCACGCATGCTGTGACCTCCACCAGGAAGCTCCCCACTCCCCACCCGCCCTTCACTCCCCCTTACCCCTCTTTCTACCGTGTTACATTTCATTTCTGCAGAGACACCTGCCTGACCTCCCTGACAAGTCAGGACACTTCCCCGGAGCTCACACTATACCGAGTTCACGTATCTGTTCCCTGTACTTATCACACTTATAATTCCACGTTTATTTGTGTGGCTATTTAAACAACGTCTCCCCCACTGGAATGAGTGCTCCTCGAAGATGGGGATGTGCCCGTGTCTTCGCTGACCGTGTGGTCTCCAGTGCCCCACGCAGCACCTGGCACAGAGCAGGCACCCACTAACGCGTCTGCTGGTGGAACAGATGAGTAAACACAGGTGGAGGGAGTAAAACAAAGGGCCACGGGCAAAGGTCTCTCGGGGAAAGAGGAAGGGACAAAAAGGTGAATGAGAGAAATCAGAGAATGCTTCCTGGAAAAGGTGATGCCTGAGCAGGATCCCACGCAGCAGTCTTCCAGCTGGGGACATGGACCTCGGCACCGGGAGACTCTCTGTGGAGTTCACGGGCATGAGGGCGGACGCTCTGAGGATGACCCATTTCAGACCTCGGCTTCCATGAGGCCCCTTCCCGACGGACCTGATCTGACAGACTGAGGAAAGGGCTGTGACCGCCCTTGCCCTCCCTCTGCACAGTCACCTGGTCCCCTGTCCCAAAGACCCGCCCGCAATGCCCAGAGCCTTACTCCAGTGAGTTATCCCAACGCGGACACTTCAGAACAAGATTAAAGAAAGCGGGGAAGGGAGAACAAAGCAAAGGACTTCAACAAGAGAGAGCGAAGGGAACAGAGCCTATTTCATCCTATTCCCAGCATACCTCTGAGCTCTGTCTGTCTTAGAAGAGTGGAAGGAACGCCCATCACAGGGAGGCACACTAACAGAGGTATCTGATTAAAAATAAAGTCACCACACCAGGTGCAAAAACCAACAAAGAAGGGACCACGGACCTCAATGAAAGAGCCCAAAGCATAAAACTCTTAGAAGAAAACACAGGAGTAAATATTCTCAACTTTAGGTTACTGACAAGTTGGACTTCAACAAAATTTTAAAATTCTGTGCTTCAAAAGACACTATTAAGAAAATGTTTGTAGGGGTCAAATACACGGAAACGGAAGGAGGTGACTATGGGTAGTGAACACACAATATAATGTATAGATGATGTACTATCAATTGTACACTTGGAACCTATATAAGTTTATTAACCCATTACCACTATGCATTAAATAAAAGTTCTTTTAAAAAGAAAATATTTGTGAATTATATATAGGCATACCATGGAGATATTACCAGTTTGGCTCCAGACTACCACAATAAAATGAACATTGCCATAAAGCAAGTCACACAACTTTTTGGGGGTTTCCCAGGGCATAGAGAAGTTATGTTTAGAGAGAGAGGAAAGGAGGGGAAAAAGAGGGAGGGAGGGAGAGGGTGTGTGGTTTGCCTTTTGCGTGCCCCTTACTGGGGACCTGGCCTGCAACCCAGGCATGTGCCCTGACTGGGAATCGAACTGGTGACCCTTTGGTTCGCAAGCGGACACACAATCTGCTGAGCCACACCAGACAGGGCAAAAATAAATAAATAAAAATTTTAAAAAATTATATTTACACTATGCTGTAGTCTATTAAGTGTGTGATAGCATTATGTCTAAACAATGTACATACCTCAATTTAAAAATACCCAATGTGTCCATCAGGGGAAGAATGGATCGACCAAATGTCTCTCACACACACATATACACATATGGTGGAATATTATTCAGCCTTCAAAAAGAAAGAAATTCTGATACATGCTCCAATACGGATGAATCTTGAGGATGTTATCCTGAGTGAAACGAGCCAATCACAAAAGGGCAAACACTATGACTCCACCTAGGTGGGAAGTCAGGAGGCAACCCCTCCCTAGACAGGAAGTTGAATGGCAACTGCCAGAGGCTGAGCAGAGGAAGACGTGGGGAGTGGTCTACTGGGTAAGAAGTTTTCAGTTTTGCAGGATGACAACGCCCTGGAGATTGGTTGCACTATCAGTTAACACCACTGAGCTGAACACTTTAAAATGGTTAAGATGGTAAATTTTGTCATATGCATTTTAACAACAGTGAGCCACCACTGCACACCTCCTAGGAGGGGTCTAATCGAAAGGACAGGTGTCGGAAACCGGAACTCTCATACATTATTGGGGGGGGGCGGGAATGATGCGGCCACTCTGGAAGGCAGCTGGGCCGATTCTTGAAAGTCAAACATAAATTTACCACATGACTCAGCATTTCAACCCAGCTACCCAACAGAAAGGAAACTGTCTTTGCGTGAACAAAGACTCGTCTGGGAAGTTCATGGAAGCATTATTCACGGTAGCCAAAGCTGGGAACAGTTCAAACGTCCACCAGCAGGCAGCGGTCCTGCCTCCATCGCCCCTGGGCCTGGCACAAAAGTGAAATACAAAGACGGCCATAAAAAAACATAAACCTCAGTTTGGTGCTTTCAAGATCCAATTCTTTCAAGGGTAACATGGACCTAACTGATTCTTCCCGGACACTGAGCTTCGAAGTTATGTCCATCCCTGCCATCCTTGTTCAAATGGCTCTTTCAGACCCGGGGCAGAACCACCTGGGTCACCCCGGTGCCCCCAACATAGCCAGCACTGGCTTCAGATGGCACCACCCAGACTCAGAGCTGGCTGGAGAGGATCCAGGTGAGCAAAGACACCTGTGCGGTCCTGCCCTCCTGGGGAAAAGCTACTCAGCAACTATTAAGCAGGCAAAGTAGTAATTAGATAATCACAGATGCAGAATTATCACTGGGGGGTTATGGGGCAGGGAAGCGGAGGCACCGGGCAAAACATTTACCCATATTAATCTGTTTATACAAAAGATCCTGCAAGGTAAGTTCTGTTATTACCCCATTTTTGGGATGAGAAAATGCAGGCCCAGAGAAGTGGTGTGACTTGCCCAGGGCCCCACAGGGGGTCACCCACCCAGATTCACAGCAGGTGTGAGTCCAGAAGCGTGGAGTAATGGCCAAATGTGCTGCCTCAGTAAATATTGGAGGAAGGACTGAATGGAGATTCCAAGGCGGTAAAGGAACTGCGGGCCAGGAAGGGTTGATCCAGAGAGCACCCACCTGCACCGTGTGAAGACCCGCGGAGGTGGGAAGGGCCCTGAGTCGCTGCTGGAGCTCCCCAAGTTCATTCCGGGGCAACACGGCCAGCCCATCATCTGCCCACTGTACAGCTGGGGAAACCGAGGTTCTGAGGTGCTAGCTTCGCCCCAGCCTCCTTGAGCTCCCCTTCGTGAGGTCGTTAGGGACACAGGGGCTGCAGGGAGGCCAGGCCAGGTCCGCCGGTCCTTGGAAGGACACGCAGCTGGCCGCGGTGTGGTTGCACCTGAGAACATCCCTTCCCTTCAGCCTCGAGTTCTCACCGGACCTGTGGCCCCGCCCATAGAGCCCCGCCCCCAGGAAGCCCCGCCCATCGCACCCCGTAGCACCGCGGCCTGCAGCGCCCCTGTCGGTGACGGGCAGGCGCAGGCCCGCGCACCACTTTGCACCTCTCCCTTACCCCTCCCTCTCGTCTTCTTTGTTGTTTTTTCAATTATTCATTCTTTCATACAACAAATATTTGTGTGCCAGAAACTGATTAAACGCTGGGGATAGAGCAAAGATAAAAAATTTCTGTGCACGGCCGCTTAAGTTCTAGGAGAGGAAGGCAACAGCTAATCAATGGCTTTCAAAAAAAATTTTTTTTACCACCACCCTCAGTAGCAATACGTTTTAAATCACTTCCCAGTACATACACATATAAATACACCCATATGTAACACGGAGCCTCGAGTTTCAGGAATGATGCTCACCTGCAGACTGCTGGTTCCTCAAAAGCCAAATGAAAACCCGTGATCCAGCAAAGCTCACTTTGCGGGACTGGCTGCAGGGATGGAGAACACCCCCTTGGTGCTCTGAGTCGGTGCAGGCGTGGAAAGGAAACCCGGAGTCACTTTAAATCCATCCTGCACCCTTGGTTTTCTGGTCTTGAACAGATTTTTGTCAAGAATGGCTGGCCAGCTCAGTGGGTTAATGTTGGGAACCATCCTGCCTGGTGTCAGAAACTGTAACCCCCCATGGCTGAGGCTGAGTAAAGAGACCTTGTGACCATAAGCCACTAAGGAGACAAAGCTTATCTCCCTGGCAGGGGTGCTGCCTCTTCCCCCCCCTTTACTTCACCCTGCTTGGCCCCGGGTGGATGACTGGTTAGCCAATGACGGGTAAGATTGCTCAAGGGAGGGACGACCTAAGACAGGCATGGTCATGAAGGGGCCCTCAGGGAAGAACTTGGGGGGCTATAGAAAAAGGGGGCGATGGACCCTCACCCCTCGGCTTTGACATAGCCTGAGTCCTCATTCTGTCTGCAAGAAGTCTCCTAATCTCTTGGCTGCCTTGCTTCCCCTGCCTGACTTAAGCCTGAAACAATGCCAGAGGGTAGTGCAGCCCTGGGCAGGAACAAGCGGTTCCCTGGGGCAATCAGGCCTAAGAAAGAATTCATAAAATCCTGTGAAACTTGCTTTGCTAAGGATGCCCTCACTTTTCTGATAAGGGTCCAAGCATGAAATGAGTTTGTTTCCCAAAGTTTTACAGCCCTTTAGCTAACTGACCCTGACTCAGAATAAGCCTCATAGGTCTTTGTATGTTATCTATTGTTTGATCATTACTGCCTGAGCATAATGAATGAGGACCTTCCTTGAGGTAATGCTCCCAGAAAAGCAATAAAAGCCTGTCCAGGCAAGGGTCGGGCATGCTCTCACTCAGAGAGTGGCCATGCCGTCCCTTTTTCTCCACCGGACTTCTGCAGTCCGTGTGAATTTGTTCGTCGCACCCACAACACCACAGACACCACTGGCTGGAGTCCTCATCAGGTTAGAGCATCGTCCTCCTAGGCCAACGTTGCCGGTTCGATCCCCAATCAGAGCACATCCAAGAATCAACCAATGAGTGCTTAAATAGTGGAACAACAAATCGATGTTTCTCTCTCTCTCTCTCTCTCAAATCAATTTACAAGAAAAAAAAAATGTAGCCTTGCTTTGGATACAAACATTTGGATGCCAGTTGACTTTCAAGGGGAATTGCGTTGACAGAGGGAAGGTCTCTAATAGTAGTTGAAACAATGAGGATTGGCTTTGCCGATGAGAGTAGGTGGCGAAGTGTCTGCAAACCAAAGGAACTGAGTCAGCTCCTTCTGGCTTTTGATGAAAATATATTTGAAGTACATGATAATATAAAAAGCTTTTTTTATTTTTCAAAAAATATTGGGAAAGATGCATTCAATTACCAGTATTTCAATTTCTCCAGTTGTTTCTGAGCATGCTGGGTTAAAGAAATTCTCTGAGTGAAGGAGGACCAGGTCAGGTTAGTTCCTATGTGATACGTCTCGATAAAGCCTTTCTGATATATTTTCCAAGAGCCGCCAAGGTGAGAGGATCTCAGGACCAAGTGAGAACGCTTGTGCCAGAGAGGACATGTCCACAGAACTGAGGAGGACCTAATCTACAGGGAGAGCAACGAAGCTATTTTTAAGGAGAGGTTATTATACAATTTTTCTTGTCCTCACCTAAGGACGTGCTTATTGATTTTGAAGAGAGGGAAGAGAGGGAGCGTGAAAAGGAGAGAAACATCTGTTGGTTGCTTCTCGTACACACCCGGCCTGGGGATCAAACCTGCAACCTAGCCTTGTACCCTGACCAGCAATCAAAAGCGTGACCTTTCAGTTTACAGAAAGACACTCCAACCAAGTGAGCCACACCAGCCAGGACTTATTATATACAATGTTTGAAACACTTTAAAGTCCAGGTAAGATACATGTATTGTTACCATCTCAGCCATTGTTAAGCTGTACAGGCCAGTGGCAGCCGGGTGTGCAACCACCCGCCTCCAGAGCTCTTGTCCTCTTCCAGTAAAACTGAAACTGTAACTGTAACTGTTAAACAGCAACTCCCCAGCCCCACCCCGGCCCTGGCAGCCGCGGTTCCACTTTCTGTTTCTACGATTGGAGTGGTCTAGGTAGTGAGTGTCATCGTGAGGCCTGTGTTCTTCCGTTTCTGGCTTACTTCATGTAGCAGGATGTCCTCAAGGCTCATCCATGTGGCGGCATGTGCCAGAATCTCCTCCCTTTTCAAGGTCGAATGATTATATATATATGTATGTCACACTCTGTTTACCCATTTATCCATCAATAGACACCTAGCTTTTGGCTGTTGTGAATCATGCAGCAAGGAACATGGCCGTATAAATAGCTCTTCAAGACCCTGCTTTTGATTCTTTGGGGCATATACCCAGGAGTGGAATTGCCAGATCACACGATAACTCTATTTTTAATTTGGGGGACTGTCACAGTGTTCCCCCGCAGGAACTGCACCGTCCCTACTAACAATGATGAGGGCTCCGATTGCGCTACATCCTCCTCAAATCATGTGGCTTTGTTCTTTATTCTATTGCTAAGCCATATTCCATTAATTCATTTTTTTGATGCCAAGCCAACTTTGCATTCCTGGGATAAATCACACATCAACATGTTGTATGATCCTTTTTATATGTTGCTGGATTTAATGTGCTAATATTTTTTGAGGGGTTTTGTGGGTATGTTCGTAGAGATACTCATGTATTTTTAAAGGGCTGATGGTGGGTGTCAAATTGGTGGGGTACTTGGATTCCATTGAATGCATTTAAAAGACTGATATAACAGTTTATTTCCAAATGTCACTATCTGCAATATGCCAGAAATGACATCTTTTACAAGTATTCAAACCCGTGATGAAAATTTCAGTTGTAACTTTTAAAACCATGAAAGGAGACGTATCATCGGTAAAAATTATTTTGGGAAGTATGAATATGGTATGAAGGTCACCCTGGTAGTCACTTTAAGGAGCCATGGGAAAGTTCTGGGCACAAGAGGAATGCGGTCTTTCTGTGTTTTACAAACCTTGTCTGGGACAAGGGTGGATACAGACTTGTCGGAAGCCGTTGCAGGAAATCCAGCTGATGGGGCGGCTTGGACCAGAGCCATAGCAATGGAAGTGCTGAGCAGTGAAGACATTTTCAATATACGTTGAGGTAGAGCCAGGAGGGTTCACTAACTAACCTGATACACCGTGTGGAGAGAGAGAATCAATAATAACCTCGGCTACAGGGTTTGGGGCTGATCAACTCATCTATAAACTCATCTCTGAAACTGGGTGTCATAACGCCCTTTGGCTCACGGAGTGCTTGTGGCCGGGTTTGAAGGAGTACCAGCGCTCACGAACTATAAAAGGTGGAGTGCCCCCCACCGCCAAGTAAAACGTAAAGAACCTAGCTATTGCACTGGCTACCCCTCTTTGAAGTGGATCTTCATCGCGTCGCGGATGTTTTCAGAATCTCTTGTTTTTACACCAAACTCTGCCCTCACAGAAGGCGAGCATGAGAGATTTTTGCATTCTCCGTGCCTGTCCCCGTGCCCGGAACATGCTTGCAGACTACCTCCTCCTTGCCAAACCTCCTTGATAGGGTGTTTCCACAAATCTATCTCCCCTGGTCCCCCCATTTCTTCGGGTTCCAAATTTCTTCTGACCATACGGCCGTGTTTCCCTCTCCTCCTCCCTTGCTACCCCCCAGCCCCCATGACCCATATGCCTAGATGCCGGTGACCGGAGAATTACAAGCACCCTTTCGACGGTCTGCTCCCCACGGATTTGCACACAGTTGCAAAGGAAAGACGGAAAGCGAGAACCAGGTGGTGGTCCTGATTCTTCCCTCTGCTGTCCAAGGCTCTTGCTAAAATTTGCACCCCACCCCCTTTTTTTTGTTGCATCTGGCAAACAAAAGCCCAGCACTAAGCAGAACTGTCTCTTTTGAAGGCAAGTTAACAAAGCTCCCACTTATCACAATGCTATGCCGTGGCCTATTCATCCGTCTGTCTCATTCCTCACCTCCCCAGGAGACAGCCCGGGAGAGCCGGTCCTCGAGCAGATGTTCACTGGCCTCTCTCTAAACCCTGCTGGGTGCCGAAGGGAAATGCAGCGCATGGGACTTGCAGGGAGAGGAACGGAACGCTAAGTGAGAAGTCAGGTAGATACTTGACTTGCCGCTTAAATCCAGGCTACGCCAATAACTGCAAGACCTTGATAGCTTTCAAACTTTCAAACTGTCTCTCTCTTTTTTTTTTTTTTTTACCAGAACCCTCAGTGAGGTCTCCGCTTTACATGACGTCCAGAAAGGACACACACACAGGCAACAGAAAAGATCATGAAATAGTACTTATGCTGACTTCCCATGATGCCGATATTTTTTATTTTGCCTTAATTCCTTAAAAAAAAAATAGCAGTCATGGTTCATTAGATAGATTTCGCAACCCACTCAGGGCGGTTTTGACCGACAGTTTAAAAAATATCTCCACGGAGGATTCAGTGGGATCATGTAGGTAAAAGGGTTTGGATCCAGAGGAAGGCTCCCTAAATGGGAACTTTCCCAAGTGCTGCTGGGAACTTTCTTAGCCCTCGCCTTTGCGTGACTAGTTTCTTCTCATACATCCTGAGGTTCTCAACTGTATTGCCCCACCCCCCTGAGCTCTGGCTCATGCTACCCTTTTATCTCACTGAGTCCTATTACCCTGTTCCCACCTCCATAGAACTACTGTCCTTATCTGAACTACCTGTTCCATGTTTACAGCCTGCTGTTAACCCTTCCACTTTGACCCTTCCACTTTGAGGACAGGAATCTTGCCCGTCTGGCTCCTATCTACACCCCTGATTCAGCGCCTACCACGTCATGCAGCAAACAGTTGTTGCATGAATGAATGACCACAAGGAAATAAGCAAGAGAGTATGTGAATCAAATCTAAATGTAGTCGACGCCTTGCAGACTTTTTTAGAGTTCTAGGTATGGGACAGAGTGCTTTGTTTGCTTCCTTTATGATTTATGAAAGTCGTCGTGAGAAAGAAGTAATCAAGGGAGACAAACTTGCTTAAGGGGTTGGATATCCAGGAAAGAGGTACTATGAGTAAGGAATTCCCTTATTTTTGGTTCTAGCTAGTTTTGTACATATTTCCTCTTGAGTCCTAGGAGGAAGGCAAGCTCGTTGATTACTGTATCCCATGCAAGCGACCAGAACGCGGCCCGGAAGGTAGTGGGCGCTCAATGAATATTTGAGGAATAAGAGAATCCAGCCGGAAGCTAGGAACGTCTGAATGAGCCAACTGACTCTGCTAGGCTGCAGTTCCTCCCCGGCGCAGGCGGCGGCGCTAGCGCCCTACGAGCCGGGAAGCCGGCAGTTCTTGGCGCCTCCGGCTGACCGTCCAACGCTGGGCCCCGAGGCCAGTGCAGGCGCTAGCCAATAGAAAACCGTCTTAGTTGTGAGGTCCGACAAAGGCGCCCTATGAGCGTAGCGGGCCTAGGCAAGGGGGCGGTGCGCGACGGAGAGGGGCCGAGAGGAGCGGTTAGGGGCGGGAGTTGGCGTGGCGGGCCGGGCGGAGGCCGCGGAGCTGCGATGCGGACGGGAGCGCGTCCGTGACCGGAGCTGCCGGCCGACATGAACTCGCTGGAGCAGGCAGAAGGTAGGCGAGCCGCCCGGGCGTGTCCCGGGCTCATCCCGGAAGCCGGAGGGGCCGGAGTCGCGGAGACCCCTGCCCCCTGCCCGGGGACTGGAGGCCGCGTTGGGCGGACGGACGTGGTCCCGATCTCGGGGGGCGCGGGAGCCGACCCAGGGGGCAGAGGGGCAGCCGGACCCGGCCGGACGCTAGTGGCGGCGCGCGTGGCCTCTGCGGACGCTGCGGGGCGTTGTGTCCGCTGCCCCAAGTCCCCCCGGTTTCTACCTTGGAGCTCTTTTTCGGGGCTGTTTTTCACTCTTTAGTAAACATCTGCCCTTCGTGCGTGGTGGCACGTTAATTCGCTTCATTCCGGTAACCCCGTGAGCTGTTTCCCTAATCCCTGCCGTGGTTTCTGGGAACTGCCGGAGTGAGAGATTGCCCCTCGATCTCGTTTTTAAAGTTTGAAAAGCGCTCGTTCGCAGGGGCACCTTGGACGCCGCTGAGTTTCCGAAGGCGTCGGGGCGTGGGGAGAGCCCAGAACCCCCTCTCGCCCCTCGGAGGGAGGAGAGGGGACTGTTTGTTCCCACCGCCGCGTTAGCAGGTCAGCCGGCCGGTAAGACCAGGCGGAAAGCGTAGCCATTAATTAAGTATTAATCTAATTGGAATCGGAGACCTCGAAGACCTGGATGTTCGGTAATACGTTGTTCTAATAGGAAGTTCTTGGTTCCAGCAGAATTAAAGCTCGACCTGATTTGGATCCTTTTATTTGCAACCCCCAAATTGCTAGCTTTTGGCTCCGGCTTGAGGCTGCTGCTGCTATTCCACGTACCATTTTACGGGAAGCTTCTAAAAGCGAACCTGCCAGTTTCCTTATGTGAGAAATTGGAATGAAAGAAACCTAATGTTTTTGTCAAGCGCTTAAAGCTGTCTTAGTAAGCGAAGTAAGCAGTGCAGTGATCGCGTAAGTTGGTGTGTACGACCTGAAGCCGTCAGAGTATCTTACATTTCATCTTCATAGATTTCCACGAGTAGGAGTCGCTAATGAGGAGATTGAAATCTTTTTACCTAGATCTCAAGGCTTTCGAGAGGAGACTCACTGAATACATTCATTGTTTGCAACCTGCCACCGGACGTTGGAGAAGTAAGTGCCTGACTGGTTTTTAAGGGGAAAAGCGAGTTGATACTCTTATTCCCGTGTAGCAATAGTGATTTGCTTTTATGTAACAAATACTCGCGTAACAAATACTTGCTTTACTAAACCATAGCTTTCCTTTTGTTTTGACAGTTTTTAAATTTGTTTAACTTTGTAAACAATGCATTATAAAGAAATTTTTAAGAAAAAACTGGCAACTTGAAAGAACAATCATTGTGGTTGAATTTTTATTTTTCCATTAAAATAGACACACTTTTTGTTTCTTTATTAAACAAATATTGCAGGTTTTAATAACGCGATAGAATTTTCAGTAGCCTGTTTAGTTTTACAATTTGTCTACAACCTGTTGAAATGAAGTTTTGTTAAGAAAAATCATATGTAATGTACAGGGTTGGACCAAAGTAGGTTAATAGTTGTGAGTGCAAGAAACAGTTTTTTCTGGTGTTATTATTTGTTAATTATTGTATTACCTTTCATACGAACAACTGTTAACCTACTTTTCCCGACCCTGTACTTTCAGAGGTTCTGAAATTACTTAGTTGATTTAAATTATGACATCAGCAAACAAAATGCTTTGCTAACTTTTGCTGAGCCCAGTCTTAATATCTTGGATGTTTGTTGTTGAAACTAAAACAAACATGTTGTTGAAACTACCGAGAGAACGGTACAACAGCACATACCAGGGGCAGGCCATATTTCGAGTGGAGCTCAGCTTGTGGGGCCAAAAGACTGTGAGGGAAGCTAGGGGTCTTTTAATGTTGAGATTTATCCTGTAATTTTATTAGATCTGTGTGCAAAGTTTGAATCATATGCTATGAGCATTCTGATTGGTCAGCGTCCCAAGCAGTGATTTTTCTCAGGCTTTCTGGTTTGCCTGGAATTACTGCACTTGTTTCACTGCTACTTGAGAACCTTTTAAAATGTGTATGTTGCTGTCCTAGCTTGTAGAGTGTAATGTGATGATCCTACTCTACTTTTTCCCGTCGGTGGTCTCAGCGCTTCCACGGTTAACGTCTGTGTACAAAAGTAGGTGTGTGAGGTCCCTCTAGTGTCTCTCTGCCTTTGCCTTATTTTTTTTTTTAAACTTGTACTATAGTATTTTTTTCTTACTGGAAATACAGAATTACAGCAAAGAGTTTGTTCTGAGCTGAGAACATAATTTTGAAATTTTAAATACCTAAAATTAAATTCCTAAAATTGTTTTTGCCTGTGATTTGCCTCTTCTAAAAGTAAACCACCAGGAATTCTAGATAATTAAGGTTTTACTATATTTCTATTGCTCTTTGAAGCTTGATCTCTGCATTTTAAAACTGTGGGCACCCCAAATGAAAGACAGCGGCCATCTGCATTAAAATATTAACTCGGTCTTAGTGCCTTTGTATTATTTTTTAGTAAAGCCGTTTATTCTTAAGTTTTACTTACAGTGTGTTCAGAACTTGTTAAAGTAATTCTAGCTCAGTGGGGAGGAGAGAAACCTTATCTAAGATTTACTATCAGTAATTTCTTCCTGACCTTCATTGAGGTCCCCCGCCCCCCAACACTGACCTCTGTCTCAGTGAATGTCTGAGGGAAGGCAGACCCTTCTGTCAGAATGCTCAGGGCTTTCATAAAGGGGTCTTTGTTTGGTTTGTTTACGTTAGAAAGTGGAAGGCTGGGTTTTTTGACATTTGAATTTACAAAATGCAGAATCAGCATAAAGCACATTGAAAGTTGCTAACATAGGCTGTTAAAGTTTTACCATCTTGGTTCTTACTGCCTTTAATCTCATTAACTTTCATAAGTTCTGACTGAGTCATACAGGGACCAATATTATCCTCAGCTACTGAGGTTCACAAGGTTTCGGAGAATTCCTCAAGGTTTACGGCGAGTCCCCGAATTCCGAGTCGAGTGCATTTTCCATTTAATAAAGCGCCGCTTCCTTTGGCTGCCCCTCGGCAGTCACTGGCGGTGGCAGTGTCGGATTGGAGAGCTTGTTCCTTACTAATTTTGTGTTTATCTTCCATCAGTGCTGCTCATAGTGGTGTCTGTGTGTACGGCTACTGGTGCCTGGAACTGGTTAATAGACCCCGAGACGCAAAAGGTAGAGATTTTGATTTAAGTCTTCAATAGATTAAATGAGATACTCTCTATAGCGGTGCTTTGTTCATTGTAAACACGATTCAGATGCTGCTGCCTGTTATTACTGATAGAGATATTATTCATCACATTAAAAATATGCCTTACATTAATTTGCTTAAGAAAAACGTTGGCTGGCTATTGTGAATTAAGTGTCTTTACAGGGAAAAAGGCCTAAGAAATACTACTCCGCTTAACATAACTTGACCTTGTGTGAGGCCCTCATATGTCTCGTTTGTCCACACCTGTACATTTCAGGGTCAGCGTTGTTTTAGGTCTGCTTTGTTCACTTCGTGTCCTCGATGCTGGCTTTGAAAAATGAGCAAACAGCGCTTTCTCCTGGGAGCTCTCTTTGCTAATGCCTTTCCTCATCCCATAAAGCATTTGCAATGACTTTGCAGGAAACGTATATGATAAAGTAGCAAAATATAAGTGTAATAAAAAGTCAAGACTAGGAAAACACCAATCCGACTGGCAGGTCAACACCGGGAGGGGACCTGGGCCCCCGAGAGTGCCGGCCACTTGGGCCAGCATAGGCCCCGGGACTGAGTTGCCTGATCGGTAAAGTCACAGCCAGCCCCACAGTTTGCAGGGTCTCTGAAGAGAACGTATGTGTAAGTTTCTCAAGCTCACAAAGCTTTTATTTCCTCAGCGTTTACCTCCAAAAAAAACCTTCCTGCCTGAAGTTTAATATAGGAAACGCTGAGAGATCTCCCATTGGGCACGGCCCGGAATATCCCTATACCGAATGCAATAACGGAGTTCATAATGCGCTCTCTCTAGCAGCCTTTGATGAAAGCTGATCGCTTGCTTCTCAGCTCTGCCTCTTTCTACCAGCTTGGGTCTCCATTTCAGACTGTGGCTTTTTCATTAGGGAAGCAGTGGTCTCCAGTTTCTCGGTGACGTTTTTCCCACAGTGCAGATTTATTTAGGTAATAATGATGTGATTTTCACAAATGTGAATCACACCCCCCCTTGTAAACCGGAGTTCGGTGAGACTACTTTCAGTAGCTTTCTTTATGACCTTTCCGGTTACGCAGGAGAAAGCCCCGAGAGGAAGACTTCTGTCAGTGGCCCGGGCAGCAGCCTGGACGGCCAGGGTGTGTGCAGTGTGGAGTCTCCCTGACTCGGCCCACGGGGTGGAGATCGAAGGAGCGGGGCGGCTGCCGGTGGGGTCTGAGGTTAATAGAGGGGTTTGGGGCAGATAGGAAACTCTCCTGTGTGTTCATGTGCAAAAGCCTGATCCTGAGGCTGCGCGCGGCACCTCATCTTCAAGGGGAGCGCGAAGGAACCTGGCAGGAAGATTGAAAAACGTCTGTCTTGGGAAATGAATCTGACTTCTAATTGGGAAAAATATAAGCTGATTTCAGCTGGTTGAGATCTTAATAAATCACAGAATTAAATGTAATTTGAAATAGGCCCAAAACTCTGTAGTTAATATGGTTTTCTAAATTAGGTGAGAATATAACGATTAGCCTAAGGGTTGGCTCTGTATGTTTTAGTATTTAATAACCTCCAACCTGACAGGAGTTTTAAATAGCAGTTGTGTCTGTAGCAGGAGAGACGCAAACTCCAGAGCCAGTGGCTAGCTGGAGACACCCCAGGAGCGGGGGAGTTGGCACCCCGGCCAGCACCGGAACGCCCGACCTGGGGGGCGGCCGTCGGTGGTTGCCATGGAGGACAGCGGGCTGACACTGGCCGGCCTGATGAGAACCTCGGTGGAAGGCTGTGCTGGCGCCGGGCAGGCCCCTAGAAGCTGGCCCCTGGCAGTGACCCTGTCCTCGAAGGTTTTCAGAAGACGTGCCTCTGGATTATTAATCTTTTTCAGAGCTCGTCCTTCTGGGATCTTTTCCTCCTGATGTTTCTAGCCTCTGGTTTCTACACTTGACAGATTTATTTAACCGGGCCCGTACTAGGCCGTTCGGCAGGTGCTTTTCGTGGGTTCATTCTGCCCTGAGACCATGCGCACCTCGTGTGGTGACGGGGCTGCTGAGGTCCGCAGCTGGATTCTGTCCCTTCTGCTTACCAGTCTGTTGGGACCCTACATGTGTGACTTCTGTCCTTCCATCTGCTTTCCTGTCCCCCGGTAGTCCGGCCTCGGTGCCTGCGCTTGTTCCGGTCCTCGTCCTGGACACAGACGCCTGTCCCTCTGTGAACTCTCAGTGTTTGTTCTGTGTTCCCGTGTCCTGCTGTCACCTGGTTATCTCGGACCGGACGCGCCCCTTCTCCTCCTGAACTCCAGTTCTGTACGGATAGCGCTACTCTCTTCTCCCTGCTCACGTGCCGTATGGCCCTATGAGTCTCAGCAGCTTCCACACCAGACCCAGTGTTGCCTCTGCACGCAGGGAGGGTGATGCTGGCGCTGATGTGCGGGAGGGAGCAGGTGGGGAGCAGAGGGGGATGCGGTAGCGCCCGTGCCGGTGCAGCAGAGCACGGCTGGGCTGGGGCCAGGCTAGCGTGGCAGGGCCGGCCTAGCTCTCTCACGTGAGCTTCTCAGGAAGGTCCCCAGGCCACGTCTGACGTGCGTTTCCGTTGCGATCAGAGGCCTTGTCGCCATGCGACGGTGCTTCCCGAGCCCCTGTGTCTGCCTCGCGCTGCTCTGGCGCCGGGGAGGGCCGTGCACGGGGCAGGGTCCCTGCCGTCACGGGGCGTGAGTCCTGCTCTTCTCGGACTGCCTCCCACTGGGAGGGGCTCCGCGAGTGTTCTTGGTGGGGTGGGCTTTGATCACAGGAATGCATTTGTAGTGGGTCAGGTGTCTGGAATGAATGGAGGGAATTGAAGATAATAGAATGGATATTACGTATTTTTATTTTTATAGCCTAGCAAAACGGAGAAATAGCAGCATTGAACTCTTCCACGTTACATACATGTGTGCATGAGTGGGGAGGCAGGAGTTTGTATTGTTCTGAGACGCTGACATGTTTGTGTTTCATGCCCCTTTGCAGGTGTCCTTCCTCACGTCGCTCTGGAACCACCCGTTCTTCACCCTCAGCTGCATCACCCTGATCGGCCTGTTCTTCGCGGGCATACACAAGAGGGTGGTGGCCCCGTCGATGTATCCTTTGCACGGGCGGGTCTGCTCTCCGCGCGGAGTTGGGGCGCCTTCCCCGCAACCCGGGCGCTGTCGGAAGCTCATTCTAGACGAGGCAGGTTTCCTTGACTGCGTCCACACAGCATCGCCGCGCGGTGCCGGACGGTGCTGGCTGAGTACAACATGTCCTGCGACGATGTGAGTACCGCCGTCCTCTGCAGACGGCAGGCGTGCAGAAGAACTGAGCCGTTCTGGCTCACGTGCAACAGGCATTTTATTAACAATAATTGTCTCCATGGAATTGACAGTGGGAATGTCTCTCATCACATGGATCTGAGACCCACTTCTTTTTATGTTTTAACATCTCTGAAACGGAGCTGCTGCTCACAGTCAGTGGTGTCTCACAGTTAAATAGGTGGCGCTGACAGTTTAATTTTTCTCCGTGACGCAAAGTCATGATGTGTCCCGTGGTGGGAGCCGTCTCGGGCTCAGGAAACGCCGTGGTCACTGTTGGCAGAACAGCTTGGCGGTGGTGGGTTTTGTAAACTACTGTGACTTTTCTCATTATATTCTGTACGTATGATCTTAAATACAGTCCTAAATTAATTGTCGGACTGTGGAAATATAAACCTACTGTATCAGTGTATTATAAAAGAGTTCCTACTTTCAAGTTAAGAAACTTATTGGTCAAGTAATACCCACCCAGTACAGGAAATTAGAATAAACAGGAAAAGGTATTAGGGCAGAAAGACAGCTGGGTGAGTGGAAGAGAATAAAGATTAAGCAGTTTGATCTTTTAAAAAGTAAAGGGTAGCCCTGGCTGGTGTAGCTCAGTGGATTGAGCGCGGGCTGGGAACCAGAGGGTCCTGGTTCGATTCCCAGTCGGGGCACATGCCTGGGTTGCAGGCCAGGTCCCCAGTGAGGGCCATGTGAGAGGCAACCATACATTGCTGTTTCTCTCCCTCTCTTTCTCCCTCCCTTCCCTTCTGTCTAAAAATAAATAAATAAAATCTTAAAAAAAAAAAAAAGGGTAAGGATGGTATTTCAAGTCAAAAGGGAAGAAATTGGCTATTTAGTAGTGTTGAGACAGTTGGCTCTTTGGGAAAAATAAATTTTTTAAAACTATTTTTTAGGAGGGATGGTAGGGAGAAAGCGGGGGAGAGAAACAGTGATGCAACTGGCTGCCACTAGTACACGCCCCAACTGCGGGCTGAACCCACAACCCAGGCACATGCCCTGACTGGGAATTGAAGCAGCGACCTTTTGCTTTGTGGGAGGACACCCAACCAACTGAGTCACACTGGTCAGGGCCAGATTTGGAAAAAAAGAATTTCGATCTCTACCTCACATCAATTAAAAAAGTGAAATTCCAAATAAAGTCTTAAAAATATTTAAAAAGACATCCACACCTTTGCCCTGTGGCTCAGTGGGTTGGCGCGTCGTCGTTGTCCCTCCCCCCCACCCCCACCCCCCAAAAGGTTGCGGGCTCGATTGCCAGTCAGGACACATGCCTAGGTTGTGGGTTCCGTACCCAGTCCAGGCACATACAGGAGGTGAGTACAGCGCTGTCACTGCAGCGTCCTTTGTAGAGGTGACAGCCCGAAAACAACTCTCATGTTTCCCCACCGGGCCGTGGGCAAGTGGGCTGTGCCCTAGTCCCACCGTGGGAACCCGGAGGTTCACCTGTAAGTGTGGACACGGGCGTCTCCCAGACACAGCATGAGGTATGAACAGTGAATCCGCAAACAGCTTGCCCGTGTGGTGCCCTTTTTTAAAAATTTAATTATGAAAATTCTCAAACAAAACAGTAGAGAGAATATAGTGAACCCCCACATACCCCCTGGCCAGCGCCAACAACAGTTTGTGGCTGTCTTACTTCATGTGCCCCCGCCCGCCTCCCAAGTCAGGCAGTTCCCAGACAAACTCCGAGTGGTGTGTTTTACCTTCAGGCATTTCAGCACGTTCGAAAGAGCAGATTCTTGTAGTTTGTACGTGTGAGTGTAATCCATAAAAAACAATCTGGAATAATTCACGCTAAAACTGGCTTCTTCTATAAGAAGGCTACGGTTTGAGGTAGGTGGTAAGGATGACTTTTGCTTACCTGTGTTTGAACTTGATATGATGAGATCACAGAAACGTCTGGCTCATGTAGCTCTAATAGAGTTAAAATAGAGCAGATCCGTGGACGAACAGGAAGTGGTATGTCCGCTCAGTGGAGCCTGAGTGTGTTATAGGAAAGGCGGGACAGCGAGGCCCAGCGGCACTGGTGACTCACGGAGTGGAAGCAGTAGGTGCAGGAGATCACAGCCTGGTGCCACGGAGACACAGGGCCCCCGGGGGCAGCGGGAACCAGTGGTGCCCAGCCGGGCCTGGGCAGGGCGGGCCCCGACCCGAGGGCCTGGGGAGGTGGCTGGGTGCAGCGGTGGCTGCTTCTCACGCACAGGCGTCGGGACTTGGCTGCAGGTGGGACTTGGGCGTCCCACTCTGTGAATTTACTGCAATAGGCTGTGCAGAAATCAGCGCCAGCGTTTTATCAAGATATCGAGGAGTTACCAGAAATCAAATGACCAAAAATTAAGTGGACGTGAGAATCCAGAGATAACTAGAATCCTGACGACACTTTTGCCCTGAGGGTAGTAGTAAAATCTGTTAATTAGAACCACCTTACCAACCAGAGATAATCACCAGGTTTTGTATTTTGTTATGTATCCCCATCTTTCTACAAAAGAAAACGTGTTACGGATCTTTGACATTACGATTTAAGAGCAGCCATTTGTTGGGTGTTACCGTGTGCAAGGTCTGGGACTTGACCTTTCCCCCGCAGTGTCCCAGGCGAGGCCTGCCGCTGTCAGTTACGGCGGTCCCACGTGTGGCTGCGTCGCGGTCTAGACCCTGTTGGGCATGCGGCTTCCACACTTGGTGTTCTGTGAGTTGAGTGTCCTCCACTAGAACTCAGCTCTGGGAATGAGGGACTTGGGGTCGTCGCTGGGTCCCTAGCATCTCACACAAGGCCTGGCACACAGTAGGCATTCGGTAAATGTTGATGAAAGCATTAATAACAGGGTGTCACACTCATTGTCACCAGGGGCCACATCAGCCTCGTGGTGGCCCTCGAAGGGCTGAACATAACTTCAGCTCCTTAACAGTTAAGGAGTAGTCACATGGACACGGTCCTACAGTTATTTCGGCCCTTTGAAGGCCACTGCGAGGCCGACATGGCCCCCGGTGACAATGAGTTTGACACCCCTGAGTCTTATATGTGTGTCTTTACACTTGCATTTCGTTTTCTTGAGACAAATTCCTACAAATGGAGTTGTGTGGGTTGTGTGGTGTTTTTTGTTTGTTTCTTCTTTAATGCCTATGACGGTTGGCCCTGCAGAAGAGTTGCACTCACTTCCGCTGAACGCCAGCAGCGGGGAGTGTCTGTTCCGGCCACGGGCTCGCCCTTGAGGCAGTTCAAGTGGCCGTGGGAGGGCAGAAATGCGTGTGCCGGATGCGTCGTGTTGCTCATGCTGTGTGCCCGTTGCTTGCTCGGGAGCCGGAATTAGCCTCTGCAGGCTGGGGCTTTGCTACCCTGCGGATGGACTGGCGGATTTTAACGTGGCCAGTGCATGTGTGTTGAAGTGATAATGGTTTTGAAAGAACACGCCTCCCAGAGAAGACTTTGAAAATGTAACTTAACTGCTTGACCTTGAGTGAACGTAGAGGTGTTCTGACCCCCTTTAAGTGCCCTCTTAAGATTTAAAGATGAATGGTGGTGTTTCTAATCCAATTAGGTGTTTACAAACTTTCATTTTTCATTTCTGCAGACAGGAAAACTGATTTTGAAGCCTCGGCCTCACGTCCAGTGATGTCTGCAGCCGTTGTTTCGGGGCCTAAGGCAGCCTTCGCTCCGAGAGGCGGGGCCGCGGCTGCCAGCGGTCGCAGGGTCCCCTCGCTGTCGGATGTGTGACGGTCGCAGCAGCAGCTGACAAGAAGCGTGCAATATTCCCCAGGTGTCCTGGTGCTGACGGCCGTGGTGTCAGTGCGTCGGTGCCTCGGGTCACCCGTGTGTCAGTGTTAGTGTCACTTTAGTGCTTCAGACCCTGCAGAGCCTGTCGGAGATGAAGTGCGTATTTGTGTTACTAAGTGAAACTTAGAAACAGAACCTCACAGTTTTTATAATGTATTTTTGCAAACTACTGTAAATAGCAGATCGATGCCAGTGTCAAAGAGGAACGCGTGTGTGGACTCGGTTCTCCTGCACCAGTATTTCCAGAGCCTCAGCTCGCCCCCCACGGCGCTTTGCAAGCGGCTGTCCTGTCGCTGTGCCTTCTGCGCGGCCCCCTCGCTCTCGGGCGCGGTGTAGGAGCCCGTCGGCGTGCGCTGGGGTGGAGGGACACCCCCTTCCTTGCATTGTAAGAAATGAGAGGTGTTTTGAGAAACAGTTTTTGTTGAGCCAGAGGGTGAACTTCAGCCACTATTGGGATATTTTCCTGTTCATTGTTCTCATTTAATGCTAAATTTACTTCATATTTTTTAATAATTTTAAGAACACTCCAGAGGCTTCTGAACATACCGGTTAGTTATAAATTATGTATTGTCTGGGAATTTGGTAGTTACTGTTTTAGACCGTTGGATTTTACGCTGCGGTCGACAGGCAGTCGCACTGGTGCCGCGCCGTGTGCCCGCCCGTGCGCCCTGCTGCGGGAGCGGGAGCGGGAGCAGCGCCGTGAGCCACGGTCCGCCGCCGTTCTCACTGCTCGGGGCGCATGTCAGCCACGTGTGCTCTCGCAGCCGCAAATCTAAACTGCTGGGATCGCTGGAGATATTTTAAAGAACTGGAGGTGCCTTTTACCTGTTTGTTAGAAGATTTTGAAAAATGTTTAAATTATTTCAAGAGCAATCTTTTAAATTTTATTTGACATAAGGCTGAAAATTCAATAACAGGACAAAAACTTTTTAACTAGGCGACCATTTGACATAAATGCGTTCATCTTGGCTTTCACGTGTATAAAATTTTATTCTTTGAACTGTAGCAATAAAACCCTCTGCTCCTGAGAAGTCTTAAGAGGGTATTCTATATATTCTGTGTTTTATTTTCTGTAAATTTTGTAGGTAAATATGTGCATAAAATAAATACTTTATATATAATTATGATTGGGCTTTTTCTTCGTTTTTTGTTTTGTTTTTATAAAAAAAATTGTATGTATTTATTTTTACAGGGGAAGGGAAGAAAAAAGAGAGGAAGAGAAACATCGACGGGTTGCTTCTTAGGGACCTGGGCTGCAACTCATGCATGTGCCCTGACTGGGAATCAAACTGGCGACTTTCTGGTTTGTAGGATGATGCCCAACCCACAGGGCCACAGCAGGCAGGGCTCTTTCTTTGTTTTATGGTCTCTGTTACTCTGGAAATGTTTGCAAACATACAGCGTGTCTCAGACAGAGGCCAGTTCCAGGTGAGGTGCTTTCAAGTGCCCTCGCACGTACCCAGTTTATTAGGCCCTGAGTTTGACTATGTCTTGTCTTCGATGTCTAATAACATTTAGCTCCTGATCAAGAAATGCAGGTTTTCTGCCCTGGCTGGTGTGGCTCAGTGGATTGAACGCTGGCCTGCGAACCAAAGGGTTACCAGTTCGACTCCCAGTCAGGGCTCATTTCTGGGTTTAGGGCCCAGTGGGGGCATGTGAGAGGCAACTTCGCGTTGATGTTTCTCTCCCTCTCTTTCTTCCTCCCTTCCCCTCTGTCTAAAGATAAATAAAATATTTTTTAAAAAAAGAAATGCAGGTTTCCTGAAAGTGCTTTACAAACTTGTATTGCCAGCCGTCTCCAAGAGTGTAAGGCTGCCAGTGGATTTGATAAGTCCTTAGACCTTTTTGGAATTGTCAGCTCCTCAGTTACATTGAGTATTTTAAAGCTCCTCCCCCTAGAAAAATATGCCTGTCTATGTACATGTACTTCGCGTATATTTGGAAAGGATTTCATAGATTTTCTGGTGCCAGACTATTTGGAGTCCACTGGCTCCAAGAAAAATTTTCGTTAAAGGTTTTTCATATTTTTTCTCTTAGCAGAACAGTCCATTTTCTAAGAAAATCTTTGCTCTGTTTAAAAAAAGCCCAAGGGTCATTGCCAAGTTAGCTTCTCCTCCTCACCGCCCTCATGCTCTCATACGCACACCCCCACACAGTTAGGAAATTACTGACTGACTCTAGGCCCCTGGTTTTATAAGTGGGCCAGACGGTCTCAGGTTTTCAAAGGACTTTCGGTCTCCATGACTTGTTAAAAGACAGATCCAGACCAGAACCCCAGTCGCTGGACTTGGTTGGAAAGGATGTGTGGTGTGTGTGTGTGTTGGATTTAATTCATTAGCCATTGTAAAGTTGTGGTTAGGGATGCAGACTACGCCAGGCTGCATTTGAATCTCAGATCCGATGCTTGCAAGGAGGTCAATTCCATAACCTTGGTTTCCTCATTTGTAAATTGGGCCTAGGGATAATCTCTTAGGTGGATCATATATAGAGTAGGGCAAAAGTAGGTTTACCGCTGGACACAACACTGTTCTTGTATTATTATTACTGTTATTTTCCATGCAAACAACTGTAAACCTACTTTTGCCCCACCCTATATAGGATTTGTCAGTCTTCCAGGTTTATATTGAGTAGTAAACATTAATTCAAGTAAAGTGCTTGGCCACAGAATCACTGCTCAGTAAATCTATTAAACCAAACCCTAAAAGTCAAAAAATGGATCTCCCTGTTACACCCTTACCCAGTGTCAACATCTCTGTTGAAATAACCGGGAGGACGTTCTGCGTATCTTTTGAGCTAAGCAAACTTTTAAATAGTGGTTTTAAGTGCCAAGAGGATGGATGTTTGGTCTCTAATGATTAAAGAATCTCAGATGGTTCTCAGTGTCTTCCTGTTCCCAGACACCCTCCCTGAAAGCGTGAAGGCTCGTGTGCTGCTTTGCGGGGTTCTCTCTAATTGGGTTCTCGTCATAGACTGAGCCAGGCCAGTCTCTGCCTTCAGCAGCCGCTGAAGTGGCTCTTATTTCCTGTTGAAACCATAGAAACGCGAGTCTCATCCGTTCCTTCAGACGTGCTTTCTGAATGCTTTCGCTTTGAGTAAGTGTAATTTCTACCTTTCCCCTTCTTTTTCCACTAAAAAATAGGAAGTGCATCCTGTCTGTGTCACAGAACATTTTTTTTTTAAAGATTTTATTTTTATTTATTTTTAGAGAGAGGGGGGAAGAGAGGGAGAAAGAGAGGGAGAGAAACAGCAATGTATGGTTGCCTCTCACATGGCCCTCACCTGGGGACCTGGCCCGCAACCCAGGCATGTGCCCTGACTGGGAATCAAACCGGGACCGCTTGGTTCCCAGCCCTCGCTCAATCCACTGAGCTACACCAGCCAGGGCAGAACAAACATTTTTTAAAAGCAGATTTTTTAGCATATGACTGACGGTTTGCTCTGCAAAAATTCTCTCTTGATAAAGACAATTTGTAGGAAGAAGGGATGGTTAGATAATCATTGCTTGACATGATTTAAAAAAATGAGTGGTTAAGGATTACTATTAGATTGTTTAAAGGTCATTGGGGTCATTGGGCTCAAGATTGATATCTTAATGGCTGGGTGGGAGGAAGTGCGGGGGTGGGGAGAATGGAGACAACTGTACTTGAACAACAATAAAAGAATGAAAAAATAGTAATAAGTTTAAAAAAAAAAAAAGGTGGTCCAAGGAAGAGCTCTCAATAAAGTTCACATTCATTTTTGCAGAAATGTGACTTTTTACAGGAACAGGTAACTCGTGAAAACAAAGCACAAAATTTTCTCCTAGCTAAGGCTTTGAACGGTATTTTTCATCCTCATGCTTGGAGAGAAAGAGCAGGAACCTGTTTTTCTTTCATCCTGTGCTGTCTGGATCCCATGCTCTGCTCTGTCCACATCGTGTGGTCTCTGGTCGCGGGAGAAACCGCCGCCTGTTTGGGCCGGTGTTGGGAATACGGTGACATGAGAAACGCACAGGCTCCCACTCACAGGGTTTAGTGTCACCGTGGGGAGTGAGCGGACGGGGACCAGCGCTGTGTATAACCACATGGGAGCAGTTCAGGTGTAACTGTAATTTTGAGCTGTGCTTTGAAGCAAGGAAACAGGACATGTGCCTCTCTCAAGGAAGGCCTGCCTCAGAGTTCAAAATCTAAGAAGGGAGTGAAGAAGTGACAGAGACTTTGCCTTCACCAGGACAGGGGTGGGGACTGGGGCATATTTAAAGCCAGGAGGCAGAAGAGAGTTTGGCCCTCCGGAGGCTGGCTAACTGGCTAACGGGCAGAGTACAAGGTGGGGTGCGGCTGCAGGCTCGGGGGGGGACCCTGCAGCCAACGAAGATTTTGATCTTTATCTTAAGGAAAGGGAAGGCCATTGAAAGGTTTTAAGCAAAGGGAATCAGTATAATGCAGAAATTGGAGGGACATTCATTTTGAAAAATGATAACTAGCTGCCCCATGGATAGGGTAGAAAAAGACCAGAAGGCCACTTGGAGACCAGAGAAGACTTGGGCTAGGGAGGCGGCAGATGACAGGCCAGATAAAAGATCAAGGAAGTAAAACCTACCGCATATATTTGGGGCTCCAAGTTTTGTACCTAAAGTAGGACTTGAGTAGGCTCAAGCTTCTGTACAAGTTTAGCTACACCCCTGTGGTTGTTTTTCAAAATACGCTGTAGTAATTAATGTCATTTCCCGTACTAGACAGTCAACTGCTTGATGGCAGGGTTGCCTTGCTATGAACTTTTCCCATCCAGTGTTGCCCTGATAGCTAAGCATTTATTGGGTTTTCAATACATATCTGCATTATAAAGACTCCCTTTTCCTCCCTTCTTAGCACTGAGCACAACTGTAATCAAAGTTACTCATATAATTACTATATATTTAACACATCCTCACGAAACTTTTAAACTCCATAAAGACAAAGACAAGAGGGACAGGGACCAAATCTGTCTTGGTTATTGTTTTATTCTAACGCCCAGCGCGACACCTGGTGCTCAATAAATACTTGTGAAAGAATCTTTATTAATGGTTAAATGGAAGTTTCAGCCATTTATGTAGTGCTTATTATGCGCCAGTCTCTGTTCTCAGCATCTTAAACACTTTAACGTTTAATACTTGAACAATGGGATTAGGTATATTTTATTGATGTCTCCATTTCACTAATGTGAAAACTGAAGCAAGAAGATTATGTAACTTCTTAAGGGAGCCCATTCTAAAACTAACTGGCCTTTGTCTATGACAGAAGTTGTGCTAAGCACCAAAGACCCACAATAAATTCGTAGTTAATACTTTTTGAGCACCTACTATATGTCAGTCAGGCTTGGTGTTGGGTGTTTTACATAATTTTATTTAAGCCGCACAATAAATTTACAAGTTAGGTAACCTTAATCCCATTTGATTATTGTGGAAAGTAAAGGTCTGGCGAGGTTAAGTAACTTGATAAACTTCACCAGGTGTTGGGAGGTGCAATTCCTATTACCATTCAAATCTAGTCTCCTCGGGAAATACCACAAGACTCCACCCCTCAGCCAGGTCTAGCCCCGCCCACCCTCTGCTCTACGTCTGCGCGCTCTTCGTTCCAGTCCCCCGCCCCACGCCAGCGCCGCACCGCGCGCCTGCGCACTGCTTCCCACGCGGGCTCGGCGGTCTGCTGGCCCAGCTGAGCGGCCGCACGGACTGTACCCCTTGGCCAGGCTGTGCTGCCAGGTGGGCAGCCTTCACCATCTTGCTGTTGCCCTCCTCGCTCGATCTTCCCCCCAGCGCATGTTGCCATGGGCAAGAGCAGGACGAAGCGCTTCAAGAGACCTCAGTTCTCCCCTACGGGCGGCAGTCAGGCCGAGTTGGCAGCGGCGGAGAACGGGACTGAGCGAGATGACGACGATGGGCCGGCGGCAGAGCTGCTAGAAAAGGTGAGAGACCAGGGCTCGCTAGCCCAGAGGGGCGGGGCGAGGGGTGCAGGCCTGCGGCGGAGCCCCCTGCGTGCTGCTCGCCCTCTGACACTGCTCCCGTCCCCAGCTCCAGCACCCGAGCGCCGAGGTCCGTGAGTGCGCCTGCGCGGGTCTGGCCCGGCTAGTGCAGCAGCGGCCGGCGCTCCCGGACCTGGCGCGCCGCGATGCGGTGCGCCGCCTAGGGCCACTGCTCCTGGACCCCAGCCTGGCGGTGAGGGAGACTGCAGCTGGTGCGCTCAGGTGAGTGGGGAGGGTGCTCAGGGCGGTGCTTCAGGCCCGGGCGGTGCTGCAATCAGCCAGTGCCTATTGTGTTTCGTCCTTAGTGCAACTGACCCAGGCAGCTGGGGAGCCCCATCCAATGACCAGGGCCCCCTGTTTGTAGAGGGGGGATCTGAACTCAGATTCCAGAGGCTGCCACGCTTTCCGTGCGTCCACCTGGCCGTCTCATCGGCAGCAGCCACTTACCCAGCATCCGTCTCTAAAGGCCTATCACGCATTGTCCCCTCTCCAAGAACCTTCCAGAGAGTCCTGAGGTTCAGGAAACGCTTCCAGTATATATGTGGAAGGTCAGCTAGGTGCAGGGGAGTTTGAGCAGGCAGCACATTGAGCAAGACAGCCGAGATCCTTGCCTTCCCAGAACGATGCTGTGAGACAGACGAGACCCGTAAACAGGTAAAACGGACAATAGAGAGTGAGAAGTGCGGTGGAGAAAACCAGAGGATGACGAGTTAGGGGTGAGGCGTTCCTTGAAATCGGATGCGCTCTGATGACAGCTGATGAAGGAGTGAGCCAGATGTGGAAAAACAGGAAAGAGCAGGAACCTGACGGGGGACAGTCAACAGCAAAGCAGGGAGGCACCAGAGGGTTTGTCCTGGTTAAAGAAGGGGAGATGAGGTTGACAAGATGGACCAGGACTTGGGGTGCAGGGCTGAAGGACCTATTCATTCTCAGCAGGAGTGACTTGGTCTGATTGACCTTTACGGAAGGCCACTGGTGGCTGTGCAGCGAATGGCCTGCAGAGGGGGCAAGAGTAGAAGTTAGTGTTTGTGGTCCTTGGCGCTCTATTATGTTTCATTCATTGACCTAGCAAGTCGGGGAGGGTTGCTTCATGGGGTGTCATTCGCAGCATCCTTACCCTTGCTGCCCCTGAAGTCCGGACTCCAAGACAAGGTCCCTTCACATAAGATTAGGCTGTGATTTATTCACATTAAATAGGAAAGGTCTCCTCCCCTCTCCCTTCCCTAAGGACACACACTGCCCTACTATTTCAGATGGACTTGTCAGTTACAGGACACAGTCCTTTGTTTGCATCAGGGTGGATAAGTGGAAACCAATGGATTGGTTCTGCAACATCTTAATGAAATGATAAGCAATTTCATCTGGGAAATGCCTGAAGTGTGGTTAGAAACAAACAAATTTGAGAGCTTCATAGTGCTTTGTGACATGTGTGATCTGAAAGTAACATGTGTTTTCCACTTCTCGTGTAGAAACCTCAGTGCTTGCGGAGGCTTTGAAGTTTGTGACGACATGGTGACCAAGGATATCATGACCCCTCTGGTCGCACTGCTCAGGGAGGTATGTGGTTGTACCTATCCTGGTGGCAGATATTAACCGCAGCTTTCACTACACAAACTCGGCGGGGGGTTTGTTCGATTGTTCAGTTCTTGGGTGCTAGGTATTTTGTCTTCCCTCAAAGCATCCCCTGGGAATTTCGTTTCTTTTCCTGGAAACAATCTCTCCTTGTCGATAGCAGTCTCCAGTTTGGCCCCACTACATTTATTTAGATGCCAGTTGGAAAAGACCTTCCTAAAACTATAAACGGACAGGCTCCTGTAGACGTGAAACTTCATAGAGTAAAAATAATTAGTATCATTGATTGCTGCTTTATGTGCTAGATGAAGTTTCGTGTACTGTTAAATTCCCATAGCAGTCCGTTTGGCATCTGGAAACTATTTGTATTTTACAGATGAGGGAGCTGAAGTACAGACATTAGGAATTTGCCTTGAAGGTGACATTGAGTTCCCAAATTTAATATCATGCCAGCTTGATTGCATGGTGTAGTTCAGGCATGAAGGCGCTTTTTCTCTGGCGTGGCCCTGATCCAGTATTCTGTGTTGACGGGTAATTTTCACTTAACGGCTAAGTAGCGATGATCCCGTTTTGATGAGAGGCACCGGTCTTGTTTCCTTTTAAAGCAGTGGCTCTACTGGGAGTGATTTGCCCAACAGGAGACATTTGGCAAAGTCCAAAGCCGTTTTTGATCGTCACCGCTGAGGGGTAGGCAGGTAGTGGGTAGCGACCAAGGATGCGGCTCAACACCCTACAGTGCACATGTCAGCCGCCCACGACACAGAGTCCCCCGGTCCCGAATGCCGGTGCTGCCGAGATGAGAAGCCCGGCTGCAGGGGGTGCCGTGGATTACACCAGAGGGGCAGTACTGCCGAGTGCTTCACAGCACCCGCTTTGGGTCCAGACTGCCTGGACCTGATTCCCAGCTTCACCACATACCAAGCGACACCCTCAGCAAGCTGTCTGTACCTGAGTTTCCTGTTTGTAGAGGGGATCGTCGTCCCCCTACTTCATAGCACTGGGGCGGGATTCATGACTCGGTGTACGCGAAGCGCTTAGACTCGGGCCTCGCGCGTGGAGGGCACTGTGTGGACGTGAGCTCTCAGCTGTGCTGCCTTTCTCCACCTTATTCACTGTCTTTGTCACATTAGGTAAAATACTTGGTGTTGGTTTTACATTTTAATTTCAGTGTGAGATGCTTTATATCTAGTTTGTGCAACAACTCGGGACCCTTTTCTGTTTGTGTCTTTTTTTTTTTTTTTTAAGATTTTATTTATTATTAGAGAGAGGGGAAGGGAGGGAGACAGAGAGGGAGAGAAACAGCAATGTATGGTTGCTCCTCACATGACCCTCACTGGGGACCTGGCCTGCAACCCAGGCATGTGCCCCAGCTGGGAATCGAACCAGGACCCTTTGGTTCCCAGCCCGCGCTCAATCCACTGAGCTACACCAGCCAGGGCTTTCTGTCTGTGTCTCTTGCCAGAGGGGACCAGGGCTGTGGGCACGGCGCTGCGTGGGTGACTTTGATTGGCTTATGAACCACTGTCGTTTCTGATGTTGCGTTTTTGTGACCCGTCACTATCATTAGCCTTTTTGTTTAATTATTCTCTCGAACCAGCGTGTTAATCGTGATACTTGGTTACAGTGTAGCGCTGAACTGGATTCAGATGAGACAGCAGCACAGAAAGAAAAAGGTCGGAGAGGAAGTTCTATGGAGAACGTAGCCAATGAGGCTGTGAACGTGCTGTGGAACGTGTGGTAAGGGCGTCCAGACCCGTTGCCTGCTGCAAGGCCGCACAGGCTGCTGATCCTCCTGTTCCGCCCCAGAGGCGTGGCCGTCCCTGGCGGTGCTGCTTGGTAGGCGGTCCGGTCACGTGACCTGAGATCAGCCTGCCCGGCTCAGCCTTTCCCTCCTGGCATCACTCCATCTTCCCTGCTTTACAGCTGTCCACTCCAGTCGATACTGCTGACCACAATGAGGCGTCCTGGCCGTGGGCGCGTACCATACGCCCTTCCCCCCGGTGCCTGTTGCCTTAAGCGGCAGTTGTCTTAGAACCGGCCAGGCCCGGGGCGGTTGCTGCTCTGGTCTGGCGTCTGGAGTGAGACAGGGACCACAGAGCTCGGCGGCTGCCTTATTCCTCCATCGTGGCGTTGCCATGTGACGGGGACGCAGATGCCTGAGAGGGGCTCCTGTGGCCCCTGGGGAGAGGCCACGCCCCGTGTCACATGGTGGCAGTGGTAAGGAGGGGCACCAGCAGTTAGGAATGAAAATGGCTAGAAACACAACCCGGATTTACGTTTTTCTGCCTTGCTTTATGTTCTGCCTTTTTAGCAAGGTTGTAACTTCCGATGTAAAAGCTTTTGGGGTGATGAGCATGGAGACCCGTCAGCCTCACTGTAACGTATTCCCGTGGTAGAGTGGAAAGCACGGGAGGCTGGACCCAAGGAGCCACCGCTGACCACATGTGTGATCTTTGGAGAGGTCACTCCTCCTTTTGGGGCCTAGGTTTCCTCATCTAGAAGAAAATGATTTCTAGGATCTCTTCCAGCTCTAACCTCCTTTAAGAAAACTGGGGTGCAGGTAAAGAGATCGGCTCCAAGACCCTACTGTGGTGTAGAAATAGAAGTGCAGACACTCAGCTGTGCTCGCGTACAGCGAATATGAGTCGGCATGGATGTCCTCGTCTCCGAGAGCGGCGGCGTTTGACCCCGGCTCTGGTTCTTTTATAAAGACTCGTTTATTTTTGCGTGAACTTCTGTGGTTGATTTCTTAATGTTACAATGTGAATAGTAAAACTTTTTTCCCCCCTTTTCATTTTAGCGAATGCAGTAGTAGAGCAGTATCTATATTCAACAAGGAAGGGTGTCTGGAGATTGTAATAAAGTATTTAAGTAGGTTTCCCACCAATGTCGACCTGGCTGTTTCAGTGGGTAAGTGGAGAAAAAGTGATGATTTATTTAGCATGTGTGGCCTTATTTGAACTTTTTAATTCAGACGTAGCACGTTTATTCTACAAGAGTGCATAGCTGAGTTCTTTTAAAATCTGTGGTGTATACTCACACATTTTCCTGCTCTTCACTCAGAAAGGGAGGGAGGCAGTCATGTGAGCCATGTGGTTTCTAGTGGGTTACCAGTCTCAGAAGCCTCTGGTGAGCAATTCCCGAGCTTTCATCGCCCATTTACTGAGGAACCCACAACGAGCAGGCCTCTGCGCCAAAGTTCATCGGAATCCAGGCCTCTTTCACTGTCTTGTACCACTGTCTCATGCTTTTGGCAGAAAACCGATAGCCTGGGCCTGCTTCCCTCCGCGGACGGGAAAGGAAGGTCTGGCAGCTTCAGCCGCCCGGCTCCCACTCCCTGTGCATGGGGTTAGGCCCCACGGAGGGGCCTCACTCAGCAGGGGTAGGAGACAGAAACCGGAGGGTGGCGCCCAGCACAGCGTGGGGAGAGGGGAGGAGTGACTGATGAAAAGCGTTTCTTTGCGGCCACCGTACTGGCGGCGCCTTTATCCCGCTCGGCCTTCCTCCTGGCGAGGACCCAGAGTGTTCCCCTCGTGGCGTTTCTCTTGGCTCTCGTGGGCACTTGGAAGAGAACGGGAAAGAAAAAACGAGTAGTGGACCCAGTCCGACTGGGAAAAACGTAAATATCATTTTGTTAGAATGGAATCTCGGGCAGAGGGGAGGGCAGTGAGTCAGGGTGCATTTTACAAACAGTGGGGCTAGGCCGTTGGTGGGTGACTTTTAGTCTCGGGACAGTTTTTGAATTTGTCGATTTTGGGGTTTTTTTAAGATTTTATTTCATTATTGTTTTTTAGAGAGAGGGGGAAGGGAGGGAGACAGAGAGGGAGAGAAACAGCAATGTATGGTTGCCTCTCACATGGCCCTCACTGGGGACCTGGCCTGCAACCCAGGCATGTGCCCCGACTGGGAATCGAACCAGGACCCTTTGGTTCCCAGCCCGCGCTCAATCCACTGAGCTACACCAGCCAGGGCAGGACAGTTTCTATTATGGTAAGAATTTCAGGAAAGTGAGTCCATGGCTTTTAAAAGAAAAACTTGATTCCTGGATTCCTATTTTTGTTCCTTAGTCTTGTTATAGATTTATCTGTCTTATTTTAATTCAGGGGAGGAGTTAAATGGCTCGTATGTCTCTTGATATTTTACCCGCCTCTGAATTTGCTTATATTTTTATGTAAATTACTTTTTTCTTAAATATCATTTTCACCAGAAATAACTAACTTTTTTGTTTTTTTAAAGATTTTATTTATTTTTAGACTGGGGGGAGGGAGGGAGAAAGAGAGGTAGAGAAACATCAATGTGTGGTTGCCCCTCATGGGCCCCCCGCTGGGGACCTGGCCTGCAACCCAGGCGTGTGCCCTGACTGAGAATCGAACCAGCGACCCTTTGGGCTACACCAACCAGGGCATAAATAACTAACTTTTAAGGTCATGCTGACTTTAAAGGAAGCCAGAATGTCCAAAACCCAGGGTGTGTTATTGACAACAAATCACTCGGAGAATGTCATCCATGGACCAGTGTCGGGCCTGCAGACGGTTGGCTACTGGTCCATGTTGAGTGGCCAAGGATAAGCGTTTACTGATGTTTATGGGAACTGGACGTTGTCATGGCATTAAGAGCCTTTAAAACTGTGTTCATAAAAGTCTGCTTCTGTAACGAATGATAAATGAAGCAAAGATGAAAGAAAACAGTCTTTCGCAGCACCGGCCATTGGGGAGCCTCGTGTGCGCATGTGCCCTGAAGACACATACGCGACAAAACCAGTGGTGTCCGGGGAAGTCGTAAAGATGCGAATGTTTTCCAGTGAGTTATTTTGGTATGAGTTACCCTAGCAGAATTCATTATTTCTAAATATTCCATTTTTTTCCTTACAGCCTACTGCTTGCAGACAGTCACAGAGGATAACCCAGAGCTACTGAAGTCTTTCAGGGACTCGGCCTTGCAGGTGCTGGAATCGGCAATGCTGGCCCCGGTCAGCTCCATGGAGCATATTCTGCTAAAGACGTTGGTGGCAGGTGAGGTTCAGCCACGTGTGATCGAGTGCCTTTTAACAACTTGTCCCGGGTAGAGAGGGGGCTGAAATGCCTTTATTTCCTCCTGTGCTTATGTCTGTTCTGAAAACTTTAACATTGAAGAGGGAGGCCCGTGATGCAGGCAGCTGTGCACAGCGGGGGGCCTCCTGGAATCGGTTCGTTTGCAGAGTGACAGACCACTGTTGTCTGGTGGGGAAACACGGCTGCCAGGGCCCCCGTTAACCAGGGAGACGGAGAGTGGGCCACGGGCCTCAAAGACATGGCTACTCCCTGTTCCCCAAGATACTTCACCCCCAACCCTTTGACCCCCAGAATTTCCAAATACAAACAGGAAATAATCTGGGAATCTGTTGCGTTGTTGGTGATAGTATAGTTTTTCTAGACATTTTTCTCTTGCCCTTTGGCCTTGCAGAAGTAATTTATCTTGATAGGTCTTATGTGTATGTGTGTTTTAAGTTGTAAAATACCCATAACACAGAATTTTCTGTCTTAACCATATTTAAGTGTGTGATTCGGTCATGTTAAGTAAATTCAGGTTGTCATGCATGCGATCCCCAGAACTTCCTTCATCTCGCGAAAGTGAAATTCCATACACGGGGAGCAGCTCCCCGCCCACTGACCACCCCCCACCGCCCCAGCAGCCACCTTCCTACTTCCCGTCTACTCCAGGCGCCTTGTGTGCGTGGAATCCTGCTTTGTTGTCGGGTGCTTTTGGGGACTGGCTAATCTCACTTAACGCAATGTCCTCAAAGTGCGTCCCTGTGGCAGCGTGTGTCAGAATTGCCGTCCTTTTTAAGGCTGAATAACATGCCACCGTACGTACGGACCACGTCCTGCTTGTCCACTCTTCCACGGACGGCCACGTGGGAGGCTCCCCGCTTTTGGCTTTGGAAGAAGGCTGCTGCGGACACAGGGCGCAGATAATCTGCTTGAGGCCCTGCTTTCACTTCTTTGGGTGTCTATCCAGGAAGTATTTTTATTTTAACAGTCACTTTTTAAACAATTACCCTAACGTGACGGTAGCTCACGTTCTGTTAGGATAATCAAAAAAACCAGGCATCTGCCCTGGCTGGTGTAGCTCAGTGGATTGAGCGCGGGCTGGGAACCAAAGGGTCCCGGTTCGATTCCCAGTCGGGGCACATGCCTGGGTTGCAGGCCAGGTCCCTGGTGAGGGCCATGTGAGGGGCAACCATACGTTGCTCTTTCTCTCTCCCTTCTCCTCTCTCTGAAAATAAATAAATAAAACCTTTAAAAAAAAAACAAAAAACCAGGCATCTGCTGCCTGGTTTGTCCGTGAGACCGTGGAATTTTAGTGCATTCCATTCCACGCTTGGAATATAAGCAGCTGCCTTGGAGAGCCGCTCGGGTTAAGATGAAAGGAAACGAGACAACTTAATTTGTTGTTTTCGAAGAAACTTGAGCAGTGTGCCTGGTCCGTTGCTAGGCACTGTATCCGGAGTGTGTGCCAGGGAAGGGAGAGGACTGGGAGGGAAGGGCTGTGATGGAGGGAGCTGCCTCTGGGCCCAGCTCTTTGACATTTAATTAAAACTGAATGCCCTGGCTCGTGTGGCTCAGTGGATTGAGTGCGGACTGCGAACCAAAGGGTCGCTGGTTCGATTCCCAGTCAGGGCACATGCCTGGGTTGCAGGCCAGGTCCCCAGGGGGGCCACGTGAGATGCAACCACACGTTGATGTTTCTCCCCATCTCTTTCTCCCTCTATTCCCTTCTGTCTAAAAATAAATAAATAAAACCTTTAAAAACAACAACAACAACAA
>PVJI01012573.1:0-51148 GCA_004026765.1 Micronycteris hirsuta | reverse complement strand
AAGAACAGTCTAACAATAGACAGGGGAGAGGGGGGAGGGGACAATGGGGAGAAGAGTTTTCAGGAATCACTGTAGAGGACACATGGACAGAACTAAGGGGGAGGAGGGAGGCTGGGGGGGTGGGACGGGAGGGAAAGGGAGGGGGGAGGGGAGAGGCTGCAAATAACTGTAATTAAACAAAAAAATTAATTAAAAAAAAAAGAGAGAATGCAGTCTGGTGCAGCCACTGTGGAAAACAATATGGAATATGCCTTAAAAATTAAAAATGGAACCCCCTTTTGACCCAGTGATTCCACTTCTGGGAATATATCCCAGGGATCCTGAAACAACAATACAAAAAAATTTATATATGCACCCTTATGTTTATAGCAGTGCTATTTACAACAGCCAAGATTTGGAAATAGCCTAAGTGCCCAGCAGTAGATGAGTGGATTAATAAAGCTGTGGTACAACTACCATAGTATTTTAAATACAGACTTTATAGTGTATTTTAATACACAGTAATACTACATCATCACTGTACTTCTTCAAGGTGTTCTTGTCTAATCTTGTTTAATTTTCCCTATGATCTTTAGAATCAACATATCTAGCACCAAACAATATAAATTTTTATCCAACATGGAATGTCTCCCTATTTGTTCAAGTCTATTTGTATCTCTTTTGGAAATATTTTCTCATATAAATATTATACATTTCTTATTAAATATATACCTGGATACTTTATCTGTTGAGCTCTCTTATAAAAGGGGTATTAAATAATAGCTTGATAAATTAGAATTCATCATAAGTATTAACTTTTTATTATCAAAAGTCATGATTTAGAAAATGAAAAGACAAACCACAGATTAGGGACAATGTTTGTAAAACACATCTGATAAAGGATGACTATCCAGAATATATAAAGAATTTTTACAACTCCTTAACAAGAAATCAAACAACCCAACTAACAAAAAAAGGCAAAAGACTTGAACAGACACTTTACTAAGGAAGAGAAATAAAAATATGAAAATTATTCAATATTATTACTTATTAGGGAAACACAAAGTAAAATCACACTATCATACTATTTGCACACCTGTTAAACATCTAAAATCAAAAGAAGTCAAAGTGTCTCATTTAATTCCCAAGGGTAGGCAGGTCTAATCCTACCAGGTGCCCAGAAAAAATACAAAAGCATTTGATAAACAGCACTGAGAACCACAGAAAGCCTTCAGGGTCTTCGTGATCACTCTGACCACCACCGAAACCTGATTCTAAAACATCTCCCTCTTGTTTTCTGGTCCTCAGTTTCCCTAGCCTTTTGGGGTTTTTTGTTTTGTTTTGTTTTTTCGTCCTGTATACTCTCCACATTATCTTCAACCACTGGGCTTTTCTATGCACAGGTCCTTCTGCCGTAAATGCTCTTGTGTCTTCTCTCAGTCTTGTGCTACTGCTCTAAAGACACACTTGACTCTTAGTTATCAGCTTAAATTCTTCTTCTCCTTCAGAAGGCCTATGACAACAGAAATTTCATGTTGATTACAAAATCATGTAATGAATGACTTCTTATCCACCAGTTTATAAAGCCCTGAGGGAGTGGAGACCACACGTGATTTTACTCCTGTTGTATCCATTGGACCTAATGTAGTTCTGGCACACTTTAAGTACTCATTCAACATTGTTGAATCAATGCATTGAATGCATACATTAAAATGTGTGGTTCATTGTAGTTATCACTATAGTCTAACAGTAAGTAAAACATATGTGAATGAAGTGTGAAAAAAATGTGAAAATCTAGAAAACTTAGGGCAGAATCTTTAAAAGACTTAACTAAAAAATATATTAGCCTTTCTGATGGGCTTTTGGTTCCAAGCTTGATGGAATGTAGGAATCACTGCTTTTCATAACAAAGAAGGGTGATGTTAATTATCGATAAAAGACAATTAAAAAGAACATTTAAAGTATATGCAGATAAAAAATCAAGTTATTTCACCATATGATGTCTCTAAAATACAATAATCTCAATATTCATGGAGTTATCAAATGTTAGAATTTGAAGAGACTTAGAGATGTTTTTAAATCCAATGGACTTATTTTGCAGAAGAGAACGCTGAACTAGTTTCTCAGTTTAAGATGACAGTGAGTACATTTTTTCTGATTTCTATTCCAGTGGTTCTGCTTTTTCCTTTTCATTTTAATTTATAGATTCTATTTTTATTTTCTTTTATTCATATCTAATTATCTTTTTTCAAAGGATGTTATTTTAACCAAAACTGGTCTTATAATTATTGTTTTCTTTGCTATCAGACAAACAATAAAAAACAAAATAATTATTTCTTGTGTGCTCATTTTTTAATTCTTCAATATTTAAGTGGTAATTATTGAATAAAACTTTGTCTTTTTAGTATATTAGAAAAGTATTGAATAATAAATTAGTTTCCTTATATTGCTTCAGAATTACAGTTCCCAAAAATGTCGGATCTTCATATCGTAGATTCCCAGATATATCACCTCCAATATTCTGAATTCTGGATGCATGAGATTTTGAATAGCCCTTGGGAATTTATATTAAAAAATAAAAAAAATCCTCCTAAGCCATCCAAAATCTCAGCTAGACTAGGAAACCACTGTCTTAAAGGATTATCAAATGTTGATAAACTCCGAAGTTAATCTTATAAAACATACTTAGCTCAGTCTAAAAAATAATAATACTTCTTGATGGATATAGAGTAATAAAGTAAATGGATTATCTAAGCTTTTAAGGCCTTTCTATCAAAGCACCCAATTATTTGCACATGCAAAATTTAGTACAAGGTAGATTGGTTGAACCAATAAAATAATCTAGAATGTGAAATGTCTAAGTCCTATATTATTCACATTTAGAAAGCACCCCTCCTGACATTTCTTCCTGCTGCTTCACAAATGCCATCATCTTTATGACTGTAGCCTTTTTACTTTTCCTTACTGCTATTGCCTTCCTGCAGACTTTATAGCGGCTTTGACAGTCCCCCTCTTGATTCATTTAATCCCCCCCTTCTCTCTGCTGTCTTTTCCCTCCATCTATTTTAAGTTACAGGGGAGAGACAAGAAAATCACAGCCTAAAGCCTTTCAGAATTTAACGTTTTCACTCCATGGAATATATGAATCACCCACTTGCACATTCTGAGGTTTAGTTATTTGTTTCTTTTTCCAAAGGAATTGTTTTTACAGATTGCAAAAACATTAATTTATAGATTGACTTTTTTTGACACTCTCCCCTCATCTGAAATTGCCCTTGCTCTCTGGTCGAACTCAAATATGTTCACAATACATGGTCAGCAAAGTAAAGCAGAACATGAGTAATATGGCACAAAGTCTTCAGTCGACAGCATCTTTAAACTACTGTTCTTACAGGAATCTGGTCTTAGTTAACAGAAATAGTGTGATCCACTCGCCAGCAGGAGTTCAAGACCGCATATCAGACTCAGCTGGGGGAAGGACAAATGCTAGCATAATTTAAGTCCAACAATGTTGTTACATCTAGGTGTCAGCCAGGCCCTGGAGCTTATGACATCATGAAGGAAAAAAAAAAAAAACCTCTTGCATTATTAGGTGATGTGCCCTGTAGCTCTGTATGAAATCTTCTATTTAATCATTTTTGGGAAATCTGCTGCTTAGAAATATATTGGGTATTAACATAAAACTGCTCTGAGATGCCTCCTACTAGGGAGGGCTTCCAGCACTTGCAATAGCTAACCAGACCAGGAATAGGATCTAGGTAAAAATGGCAGGCAGTGGATGGCTAAACTGGCTGCTGATACTTTGGGAAGAAACACTTACATGCCTTGGTAAGCTTTCCACTGCATTTGCTGCTGCTTGTCTTTGTTGGAGCATTAAATTACCAAGGTTCAGGGAAGGGGAACAGAATGGTTGTTTTTCACCCCTGCTACTGAGCCCTCAGACATAGCCCAGCCCAGCTCCTGAAGTCTGAGACCACAGCTGTAGCGTAATAAGCCATGGATTTGTTCCCTATTTGCTTTAGACATTATCTCCCGTAAACCTTCCTGTGGTCATGCCAAGTAACTAGACAAGGTTGACTGTGTGGATTTGGGATCTTTAATAACAATTTCTAACCGTCTCTTCCCTCCTTGTGAAAACAACAAAGAATAAACAGCGGGTGTCAAGGCACAGCTTTTGTCATAAATTTAAGCAAAACCAAGAACTCAGACTTGGAGGTCAGCAGTGCCAACAACTGAAGCAAAGATCAAACAGAACAAAACAATGAACTCAGTTTGGGGATAGCATAGTTTCAAATATGCATAGTAAGCATCAAAAAGTAATCCAAAAATTAGTATGGCAACACATGTGTACACATGCACACACTCACACCAGGGCCAAGGAGAATTTCTGAAATAACTCTTTCCATGAAGGCCACAGGTTTTGGCATTCCTAGATTCAAAACTCCATAGGGGGTGCTAAACTCTAGAGGAGAGTTGCCTAGTTTTAAAGAAAACATCATCTGTATTGTTTGGTTTGTCTATATCTTACGTAGACATAGTAAGAATTAAACACAGTGAAAGAAACATAAACAAACGATTGGTCTTTTGAGAAAGAAAAGAACATGGCAGTCTAGAACACATCCCAGATCTATTTCTCTAGGTTTGGGCACATATCTCAGTGGAATCTGAGGCTCAAAGCGAGTTTCCATTCTCAGGGAGTTAAACTAGATTTCAAGCATAAGCAGAGATAAACACTATGGGCTCTCCACCCTGGCTGGTGTAGCTCAGTGGATTGAGTGTGGACTGTGAACCAAAGGGTCACCTGTTTGATTCCTAGTCAAGGCACACGTCTAGGTTGCAGCCAGGTCCCCAGTAGGGGGCGTGCAAGGGACAACCACACATTTATATTTCTTTCCCTCTCTTTCTCCTTCTCTTCTCCTCTAAAAATAAGAAATGAATGAATGAATGAATGAATGAATGAATGAATGAATGAAAGAAAGAAAGAAAGAAAGAAAGAAAGAAAGAAAGAAAGAAAGAAAGAGTATGGGCTCTGAATCTGAAATCATGAGCCTCTTGTCATTGGTTTGTCTTCCCTACTATTACTCCTACTGCTGCTGCTGCTGCTACTACTTTGACTTTCACTGAAGTAAATAGCCCAGATGCTGTCAGTGGACACCATTGTCATGACTAAGGTCCCTGCTGCTTCCGATAGAGACTCCCACGATCCATCCAAGCTCCATTTCACTGCTGCACATTGACTTGGCACGCCTCTACATTTATCATTTTCTCCACTTCACTCTTGTAAAGTGGTCTTCTCCAAAAACCTGAGTTTTGGTTCACCATGCATTTAAATCAGTCTGATAATTTTGTCTTCTGTATAGACAGACATAGTAACTGCAAATAACAGCAGAATTCAAAAATTGCTAAGATTTCACAGGAAGTTAGGACTGGGGGTTGTGGGGAGAGAAGTCCTCCAGAGTCATTTTTCCAGCATGATACCAGAAAATAATCCTCCTTGTTAAATATTAGCTTTACCCCTGAAATTTCCTTTCCATATCATTTAAATAATCAAAGGTAGTCTTTTCTTATTCAAACCAAACATTTACATTTTCCACCATTCTGGCTGCCAGTGGTATCATGCACTTTAAAACAACACTTTAAGAGGCTGGCTCAATGCTTCAGACGTGGTTTTGACCAGCACAAAGCTGGGAAAATTCACACTCCTTTGATTTGAATTATAGTTGTAACTCTATGATCAAATAATTGACTGTGGTAGGGGAAAGAGTGGAATAAGGAAGGCAAAGTGAAATGACATAATTTAGACAGTTTGAGTTTATAAATTACATATTCTGAGTTTAGCTTCAAGCCTTGCATCTATATAGCATTTAGAGATTCCAAGATGAGTTTACATATGATGAATGATGTGACTCACACACCATACCATCATGATAGATGAAATAGGGTGATAATCCACTTTTGATTTTTTTTTTAAACTAAGTATTTACTTACGACAATGGCTTTAAGCTGAGGCTACCAATGTTGGAACTCTCTTGGTGGAGCCTAAACTACTGACATATGTGTACATCCCTCAAAGAGATAAGTCCCAAGCATCGCACCCTTCACTCCAACAGGAACCAACAAGCATCAGACCATGGCGTCAACAACACATAACATGCTTCTCTACTTGGACATCTTGAACAAAAATCACAGTGCATTATTTCTACATAAATGTCCCCCTTCACTTCCCCTCACCCAAATCTCACTTTTCACTTTTATCGATGGTACAATTCACTCAACTATATGGTCTTTCCTATCTTCAGCATAATACAACTATCTTATTCCCTTTTTTTCTCTTTTCCTTGAATTGCTGGCCAGTGCAAATCTCATGTGTACTTATGCATGAATGCACATGTGTGTATGTGTGTGGAGGAGGAAAGATAGATTTCTCACTTATACCTCTAGGATTCTGGCTTTGAGACTAAGAGACCTTGAGCGTATGTCTCTGTCTTTTAGGCCGTGTCTATTTGGACACATAGCTCATCATGGCCTGATCACGTGTGGGCCCTACCAGGTGTGTTCCCAGGTTCACTTCTCTTATATCTCCCCACTGTGCCAGATGTTTCTTAAATTGCACTCTCATTGAGCAGATTTGAAATCAGTGGGGTTTGGTGGTAAAGAGAGAGTGTTGTTATTTCTTAATTTTGTTTCTCTCCTTCCAAGCCGCCTGCCACAGCTGCGTGCTGATAAAACTAGCACAGCCCCTCCCTCTGTGGCAAAATTTGGTTTTGGGTTCTAAAGTTTCATTAGCCCAAGCAGTCTCTCCTGGAAGCTATTTCATTCCTCATAACCCCCAGCAGAAACTAACTCTCAGGAAAAAAAAAAAAAAGAAGAAAAAAAGAGTCTTATTGTGGTTTTATGTGTCTCTTTGATGCTCCCCTGCAGGTGTGCACACTAGGCTGCCGAGTTTCGAGATAAGTTCCCTGATCAATTCCTGTCTGTGGTTTTCTGTAAGCTGCCCCTTCCTCTTCCTGGAAATGCGTGAACTTTAAGAGTTATTACCGTGCCTCACAGAAAACTTCAGAGTGAGCAAAATCTCCCTGATTATTTTGTTGAAAATATCCTTTGTTGTCCAATTCAATGGAGGAAGTGTATAATACAGTGGAAACTGCATTTCAAAAAAAAAAAAAAACTAGATTCAATTCTCAGCTCTTCCACTAACTGACTGGATGACATGGGGCAGATTATTTAACATCTGTACTCAGTTCTTTCATCTTAAGAAAAACGAGATGAATTGACTGCCGATCTTTATGCTTTTGCCCAAGTTGACCACCATCTGTTCATAAGTCACTTACTAATCTAACAAATATTTATTGTCTGCTCTTTGTAATAGATTTGGTGCTGAACTCTAGGAATAAAAAGGTATGTAAAATGTGGTGTCCACCTTCAAAGCATGACAATCTACTTGGTGTGGATCCTGTACGCATCCATAAATAAGTGCAATACAGGATGATGGGTGTTATCAGCGAGGGTCCCAGGGAGGTGTGATAGCAAAGGAAGAATTTCTAACTCAGATTGTCGGGAGGAAGTGAGTAGTGAGCACGAGATCATTTACTTCTCCATGTCTCGGTTGTCCAAGAAAGGATACCTGACAGTCATGCTCATATGCAAATAAGCATGATTTATTACAATATAACTATTGTTCATCGCAGTGCAGTTATTATGTGCTGGTGCGAGGCAATATACTAAATATTTTAAACCTAAAAGGACTTTATGAAGTGGGCATTTATGTTCGGTAGTTAACACCAGTTGCTGACACAACGCACGGCTCCCCTTCACCGAAGGCTTGAGAAGCTGCTCCTTATTGCTTTCTGCCATTCGATGCCTCACTATTCAGGCGTCTTCCCTCTTGCGATGCTGACAGCTGATACCCCCAACTCCCAGATTCTTGTGGGGAGACAGAGGCAATCAAGTTGCGCCTCTCAAAATTCTCTTAGTCCTCCTTTTTATTTCATCAATACTGAATCCCTCATATCTCTTTGAAGAGTTACATAGTTCATTCATCCTTTCCTTCATACACGCTGTGCCTTTAATCTAAAAGTGATTTTCCCTTCATTCATCTCAGAAAATGCTTCTTCTACTTTCACAGGTAATACTTTTGCAAAGATTCCTTTTTAACATTGTAAAAATTTTCAAGGGCACCGGGGAATTCGCTCCTCCTTGTGTGATGTTAATGCTAAAAGCCAGACTCCCAGCCTGGAAGACAAACACCCAGTGTCCTTTACTCACATGTGCGTTATGCTCATTCAGCTGAATACATCAAAAATCACACTCCTCATTCACTATGCCTTCCCTTTTATGACCCTTAAATGGGTCATGTTAATGGCATGATTTTTCTTTTCCCTAACAAGTGGGCCTGACTCCCTCTGCCTTAAAATTGACTTCTGAGGGGTCCTGACGATACCCTTCTGTAGCCCAGCTCATGTGGGCCTCCTCTCCCCTTTCCCATGGGTGTGGACACTGGCCTTGTGCAGGCCTTCATCAGCGCTTACCTTGGCCATGGCAGTGCCTTTAAAACCTCTATCCACTCCTCTCATCAATATATGTCACCTTTGTGCCCAGTTTGGTATATAGATATTTATCTCCATGACTGCCTACATAGTGACTTGTAAAGTGCTTCATAAACTGCTGTTATTGATAATGATAATTATAAATGTTTATTAAATAATGCAAATAACTATCCACATAAAGACTACATATTATACGGGAATCAATGAAGGTGATTAACACAAATGAATTTACAATGTTCTTAAAAATCCAAAGATATTAGAGTTACCATTGAGAAAACAAATAAGTTTAAGTTATATGTGAGTGTATATATGTGTGCGCATGTGCTTTTATTGGTACGTGCACACAAATATGGAACAATCAATCCATCTGGCAATACTAAAATGACTCTGTACAAACACTTTTCTTCAAACAATGCAAAATTTTTAAGAGAATTTATATCATAAGCCTACCTGAAGTCGTATCTTCGTAGATAAATAATATACATAATAACAAGGGCTCTGATCAGAAAGAACAAAAAGAACGGGGTCTATTCATCTGCCTGAACTATATGTGTATTTTTAGCAATGAGTCTCTTCTCCATCAGTGGACATAAGTCTAGAGATACAAGGCGAAATTGAGGCATACACAGAAGTAAATTATACAGATCCTACCTTTAAAAGTTAATATTCACACCTTCGGGTAAAAAGAACTTTGTAATCATGGTGTTAAACCAGAAATTATAAAAGAAAATGCTAAGAAATAATTCAACCAAATAAAAATATAGAACTTCTCTAGGTTAAAAAAAAAAAAGCAGTATCTAATAAGTAAAATACAAATAAGAATGGAGATACTAACAACATAACTAAAAAGGGCTAATAATACACAAACAGTTATCACAAATAAATAAGAAAGCTCTAGGACACAGGTAGCAAACACAAGGCCCGCAGGCCTAATCCAGCCCTCCACCTTGTTTTATCCAGCCCGGCACCTTGTTTCTACCCAGCAACAGCGCCGAGCTCTCGCTTAACTGTTAAGGAGTAGTTACATTTACACAGTCCTGAAATTACATTCGGCCCTTCTAAGGCAACCACGAGGCTGATGTGGCCCCTGGTGAAAGTGAGTTTGACACCCCTGCCCTAGAAGAAAAATTAGTGGAGTATATAAATAGAAAGTTCATGGAACAGTAATTATAACTGACTTGTAAATTCATAAAAAAAATTCTCAATCTCACTAATAATGAAAGGAAACAAATTAAAACAAGATAAAAAAGTTTACCTGTCAAATTGGCAAAGATCAGAAAGAAAGACAGTGTTTCGCTCTGGCAAGGGTTTGGGTAAAACGGCTCTCTCACATAGTGTTGCTGAGAGTTGGAACGTGTCCTACTTTTCAGGAGAGTAAGATCTCCTGATATCTTAAAAGTATTAAGAATGGGCATAAAGTTGACCTAATAGTTTTACTCTTAAAGATAAATTATAAATAAAAAGACAAATTTTAAAAAGTTTTATATATAAGGACTCCCATTGTACCATTATTTACATTAGTGAAAAATTGGAGATAACCTTAATGTTTAATAAGAAATTAATATATGATACAACTATTGAAATGACTTAGATGTATAGCCTTTGAAATAGGGAGATGCTCATAATTTATTGAGGTAGAAAAGCAGACTGGAGAATAATATATGAACTATTAATCCATTCTTGAAGAAATATAATATATAAAAATAAAACTCTGGAAAGATGTATAAAAATGTCAATGAGTTTAAGCATGAATGATTCATACAAGTGATTATTTTTTCTTTTTCATATTAGTACTTATTTTAACATAAATGCTTACCATAAATTATATATAAAATTTAGCTACAGAATCTAAATCTCAAGAATCATTAAAATTATCTAGTCTAGTTCATCCTGGAGACCAGTTTAAGAATCCTCTGTACAGCCTGGCTGGTGTAGCTCAGTGGATTGAGCGCGGGCTGGGAACCAGAGGGTCCTGGTTCGATTCCCAGTCAGGGCACATGCCTGGGTTGCGGGCCAGGTCCCCAGTGAGGGCCATGTGGGAGGCAACCATACATTGCTCTTTCTCTCTCCCTTCTCCTCTCTCTGAAAATAAATAAATAAAAAAATCTTAAAAAAAAAAAAAAAGAATCCCCTGTACAAAGGGTCCTGGATGAATGATAATGGTGCTTATTCTGAGTAATGCTATTGAAAAGGAGATCACTACCTTATGTTCTATTTTGGGATCTCTTAGCTATTAATTTGTTTCTTCTTCTGTCAAACTGAAACACTCCCTCAATAGTTTCTGCTTATTATCCCTAGTTCCTAGAAAACAAAGGAGAAACTTACTACTTTTGCTGTATGACAACTCATTGACTCTTTGAATGAAATGATTATGTTCCCTCTTGGCCTCGTTTTCACAAAGACATCCAACCCCATGGCTTTAAGCTTCTCTCTCAACTTCACATTTCTCCACTCTGAGGCTTGATATGCACCATTAGAAAGTGGGGATAAAGTCAGAATAGGACAAATGGTAAATGAGAAAGGACTACAGAAAAGGAAAATACTTCCATGAGTTGGTATGATAAACTCAGGCTTCATGGAAAAGATGGTACTTCCGGGAGATCTTACAAACGTGGTTACTTTTTGATGCCTGAAGAAGAGAAGGAAGGGCAAACTGGGCTCCCATTCATTCTTATATTCTTTTCACTCCTTCCTACTTCCTATATTCTTTGCTGTTTTGAGAAAAGACCAAAAAATAAATAAATAAAGCCATGTTTTCCCTTACATTCTTTTGTTGCTATTATTTAAAGTGGTAACAATCTTTTAACTGTTTGCTTGTTACTAACTGTTTGCTTGTTACTATTCCATAAGCTATTTCCTATATATGTATATATGTGTGTGTGTGCGTATATATATTTCAAATCCCCAGGGAGGCTGTAAGTAACTTAAAGTCAGAAGGGCATCTTTAATTTACTCATTAGCTCTCCCCATGCCCAGTATCATGTAAGAATGCATACTATGCCTAAAAGATAGCTTTCAGTTATTAAAAGTTCTTTTATGGTCTGGTGATGAGTTCTTCTGAGATATCATCACCTTTCTACCTAAACCCCACGTGGGAAGGTCTGTGCCCTGTGCTGTTGTCACATTAGGGTGAGGAATGAAGTCACCATAAGTATTGTCTTTGCTGGAGTCCAGATTCCTTCCAGTGGTGGGTAAGCTCTTGTGTAACTTCTTCAAACCTCCTAGCATGGCTTTCGTGAAGTTCTCCGTGACAAATGGTGAGGATCATTCTCCTCTTTGCATAGCTCTGGCTCCCCAGGCAAGAAGTAGGACTTATGCAGAAGGCCAATGAGCATTCAGTCTAAGAGATGTTACCTCTTTGACACATGTTAACTGATCTCTATTCTTTTTCCTGCATAGACCCTTCCCTTTCTCCTGACACCATCTGAGGCTCTACAGAGTGGCTCCTCTTTAAAACTGTGGACTTCTGGTTCTCAAAGCCTGGGATCTACTCTGGCAGAGCCAATGGCCCAAACTATTGGGTTGGCCAAAAAGTCCGTTTAGTTTGGGGTTTGTTTGTTTTTTTTTTTCATGAAATAAAAGACACATTTTTCATTTTCACCAGTAACTTTATTAATTCGAATATTTTTAGTATGTTGGCTACCTCCCACTATTGGCTTCTAGTGGGTAGACACCAGGGGTGCTGCTAGCCATCTGCCAATGCATAAGACAGCCCCACAGCAACGCATGATTTGCCCAAAATGTCAATAGTACCAAGAAACTTCACAAACCACTTCTGACAAGTTTAATCAGTCACAGCTCCTTCTCCATACACTGCACAAATCTTTGTTTTTGCATTTTAGTTGCATTTTTACCTTTTTTGAAATGATGAAGCATAATAAACTGAAAATCTTTTTATATTTTCTTCCATCTTCAATATTAAAATGGCTGCACAAAAATTCATCAATTTTGATACTTGTTTTTTAACTCACACTGATATGACAGCTGTCACAATACAGTCTAACAGAATTGTTTCAAATGAAATTAAAAACAACTAAGTACTGCTAGAGCCATCGTACAGAAAAAACGTAACAGACTTTTTGGCCAAGCCAGCATTTTCCTCCCAGCTGAAGAGACCGTCGGGGAAGCAAGAGGAGATGATCCTACTTGGTTTTTTGCAGCTCCTTTACACAAGGGTGGTAAAAGGAGAAACAGTTGTTGCCTCTGAAGAGGTCTGGGACTTAGTTCTCACTGTTCACCACAGTCAAGAATTGACTCAAGGTGCACAGTCAGTAAGTGACTCATTATCCACCCGCTGGAGCTGAGGAGCCCAGGGACTGATTTCACTATGGCACTGCATTTATCTTGCTAAGATTATGTCAAGAGGACAGATCCCTGGGAAATATACATAGCAAGCAAAATCTATATACCCAAAACACACCCATTTTTATAGTTTGTATCCTTCTAGTCACTTCCCAATATGTATCAAGTTCCCTTACCACCTGTGTCTGGGAATAGATGCTGATTTATAATAAAATATTTGCACATAGGTTTCAAGATAAATGATGGCTATGATGGCAAACTAGGTAGATTAAGTTTGACATGTTGAATCAGGGGACATTCTAAGTTCCCACCACATAGACAAAGTTTCTTTATTCAAGTGGCTCTGAATGGTATCATACATCACATAACAGAAAGAGCATGACCTAAATCCATTAGCTGTCCATACCTTACTTCTAGTTCATTTAGGATTAATAAATTAAAGCTAGGTAGAAATTCTCTTTGTTAAAAATTTTAAGAGGAAAAATTGTCATTATGAATATACCACTGAAGAAAACTTCACGTCCATATGTGCTGTTCTTACAACTACTTCCACTCAATGCCACTGGCCAAGGGACAGATGGTCAACATCAATCTCCTCCCCCGCAATCATTAGATATTAGCAGGTCTCTAGAGGCAGAAGGGGATTCAAATTTATCTGTAGGCAGGTAAAACTAAATTAAGATGAGGAAGCTGGCTCAGTTCTGAGCCTTTAACAAAGAATATCAGGGCAGTGGTATGAATAGAGAGAAATTTCAGATGTAGGATGTGGGATCAGTAATGAATGGTCAAAAAGCTTCTTCCCAAAGCAGTCTAGATCTCAAACAGACTATTCTCTGCCAAAGTCACTTTTAGCCCCTGATTTGTGCCTGATCAGCCAACTACATCACAATTCATCAGTGAGTTTCTGCAGTATAACATGACATCTCATGAAGTTGTGATATAATACTGGATTTCTATTATTCTTCATTTATTAGTGACCGACTTCCTAATGCATAATTTGGATACATAGAATCTTGGATATTAACTGGCACCTGATTCCAGCACAGAAATAGAATGGGTGCTCTATGAGAAGGATAATGTGCACAAATTCTCTTCAACCTCCTTCTCATGAATGCCACATCCTCCCCAGAACCAAGCCCATGACTGACTGACAAGCCCAATGGAGAAAGAGCAGAAAACAGGAAAGCCTGCACTACACAGTGCCCTGCATTCATCAGACCGCCCTTCAGAAAGGGGAAATAACAAAGAGTGAATGGTGGGAAGTCATTTTATCTGCTAGAAAAATATGCCCTGTTCCCTACGCAAAAAACAAGTGGTTGTAAAGCAACCGCATTATTTAAAGCTGCAAGGCAAACAGGAAGAGGCAAACCAAACTCCCAGGCCCTGAGAACTTCCCGCCAGAGCTCCCCTCAGCTGGGTTGGTTTGCAGTAGTGACGGGCTGTGCTGGCAGGCTCCAGCGGTTGCTGTAAACTCAGAGCATTCTTGATGAGAACGAGAAGAGGAAAGGAAAGTGCTAGTTCCTCTTTAGCAAGCTATCTGGGATGCAGTTGCTCGTTCAAAGGCATAATGGTTTCTTGAACCAACCACCATCAGTCTAAGCACTGCCATCTGTTAAAGAAGCCCAATGCTAAGATATAAGCTTGGAAGATGTAGGAATTCCTGAAGAGGAAGAGGCAAAAGAAGCATGCCGATAAAATCCTGCGAAATGCTCGTACTTTAAACTCAATTGGCAACACACACGACTTTAGTGTCAATAAAACTATCATCATCGGAACTTGACAAGTTGACAGGTTGGACTGAAAAAGTCCCCAGGTTTGGAATAGCTGATATGAGTGGACAGAGATTTCAGGAACTAACCTGGGATGACACTCCCAGGCTCAAGCTTCATTTTAGCCACCTTTGGAAACACCTAGAACTGCAGTTCATGGTCCCCTCTGAGCTAAATTGTTCTCCTGCTGCTTCACAAACCACCTGCAGGTCTGAGAAGAGCAGAGGATGAATGTCACAACTGCCAAGTCACTTTGGTATTCATCTTAATCCTCTCCATAGTCTGCTGAATTAAGTGTCAGTTTCATTATTTTACAAATGAGTCCCAGGTCTGGAGTGACTTTCCCATCATCATGGGCCAGTCAGGGTGAAGTCTCTCTCATGGAAAATCCTCTCATCTTCCCTCTGTGCCATAGGGAATACACATTTAGGAGACAGTGGAGAGATGATGCTTAATGACAGACTGATTACTCCATGCAGAGAAAGAATGTCTTGGGGGCCAGAGTAAAGAGTCACATGGGAAAGGTCTCCCCTTGGACACAACAGAGAGTGTGAGTCCATAGCTTTCTCTGAACCAAAGAGGTAGAGAGCCAAAGCCCCTCCCCTTCCAAATAGGGATCACACAGAAAAAATGTACTCTTTGGCTGACAGTGATATTAATGTATGTTTTCCCATTTCTCTCACTCCTCTGACAAGATGTAGTGTCACGGAGAACCAAATTAACACACCGGGAGGCTTTGTCATTAAAGAAATACAAGCTCGCTTTGATTATTGCTGGCAAGAGAGCCGAGTGTGCGGTGCAAACAGCAATCCTATTCTCTAAACTAATATTCTTGCAGACAGCAGAGCTCTGTCTCAGAGTGTCTTGAATTGGGAGACGGGGGTGTAATTTTTCAAATCTAGAGGGACAAAATGATTTCAGAGCTAGGTACTTAAAGGTATAGCCAGCCATAGATCGCAACGAACACAGCTGTCAATGTTGCCATAATCATAAAAAGAAGGAAGCATGAGAAAGGAGGGAGAAGATCACAAGTGTTTCTAGCTATATTTGTATGAACAGAATATGTCATTTGCGAGACTAAGTGAGAAAGAAACTTACATAAAAGGGTAAAAATAAGATTTATTTATCTGAAAGAAGTTATCAAGTATAATCAGGCAATTTACTGAAAGAACTTCAGGAGTCTTAACTTTATTGTTGTAATTGCTGTTTGCCTTTGCGTTCAAAATAAGGTGTTACTGTTCAAAGTTTTTTTGTGGGTTTTTTTTAAGTTAACTTATGTTTGTTGTTTTGCTATTTGCTTGGAATATGTTGATTATGAAAATGTAGGTCCTAGACCAGGAATCAAAAATCGAGATGCTAGTGCATATGGTTTCCTCACTTATTTGTCATCATTTGATAAATGACGCCATCCCTTGAAGCCCCAGTTTCCTCATCTGAAAATAGGAAGAGTGATACTATCTATTGTGACAACCCGGAGAGGGCTGTGAATACAAATGGGAGAACTGGTGAGAAAGCACAATGGAAGTGTAATACTGGGCCTTCCCGAGGCTGTGTCTCAGTAAGCCCGGGCTACTGAAATTATGTTGACACCTGGCAGGGGAGAGGAGGTGTCGGGGGGGTGGGGGACGGGATGTAAAAAAGCTGTACATCCTTTCAAAAGTGGAACATACATTTTGTTTTGCCACCAAAAAGAGGAAAATCATTGAACTCATCTGAAACTAGATTCACTACTATGTAGTCCAATACTTGAGGCAACGTGAGCTGCACCTACATCACAAAATATAAAATAAAGATAAACAATTCACATAATTGGCTCAACTGATTGTCTCATAAACCAGTGTGATAATCAGTCTTTAAGGGAATAGGTAATTATACCCATCACCAAACAGTTTAGCTCTGAAAAATAATCTGAAAGGGTATAACCAAAAGTAGAGATTTAGAGGAAGTGTTATGTCCCCCAAATAAAACATTTCAGGTGCCTGAGAGGAAAATAATGACCTCTTATGAAATGACCAAATGATCGAGGACAATGAACATTAGAACTACTCAATTTTGGACAGAATAATGGTAATAAAAGTTAAGAATTAGTCAACCCTGCCCTGGCCAGGTGGCTCAGCTACTTGGAACATTGTCCTGTACACCAAAAGGTCATGGGTCCGATTCCTGGTCAGGGCACATACCTGGGTTGTGGGTCTGAACCTATCAGGGCGTATACAGGAGGCAACAGATTGATGTTTCTCTTTCACATTGATATCTCTCTCGTTCTCTCTCTCTCTCCTTCTCTCTCTCTCTCCCTCCCTCCCCTCTTCCCATCTCTCTAAAATCAATAACATGTCTTCAGGTAAGGATAAAAAAAGAATTAGCCCTGGCTGGTATGGCTCAGTAGATTCAGTGCCAGCTTGCAAACCAAAGAGTCACTGGCTCAATTCCCAGTAGAGCACATGCCTGGGTTGTGGGTCAGGTCACCAGTAGGGGGTGCTCAAGAGACAACCACACATTAATGTTTCTCTCCATCTCTTTCTCCCTCCCTTCCCCTTCTCTAAAAATAAATAAATATTTCAAAACAAGAGAGAAAGAAATCGTTTCTTACAAAAATAAAATAATATGATATAAAAAGAATTAGTCAATTCTTATCAACTGGTAGAAGGAGGTAAGTGAGGGCAGCACCCAAATCTGAAGACGCAGATCCAAGGCCCAGGGTCAGAGTCTGGCTGAATGGGCAGAAGAATTTCAGCCCGGCTAAGACGTCAGCCTAGGGAATAATGGCACTGTTTACGAATGAGTAAAGGAAGTTTCAAAAGATTCAATTTGTCTAAGGTCACAAGGACATTACAAAGGGAAAAAAATTTAAATAATTCTTATGACCACAGACTTCAGCTGAGCTCTATGGGAAAGGCTTACATTTAGATTATTGCTCTGCTACAAAAACATGAATACTTAAAAAAGCAGCTATGAAAATTATATTAAAACAGCTAAGAGTTTGGCTGTATTCTGTCAAACACCTAAGAAATAGAAATATTATCCATATCATGTGAAAATGTTAGCCGTTGAAATGGATTTCCTAGGACTTTTTTTTTTTTCCTAGAACACATCCCACTGCCAGGCGAACAGTAAAACATGGACTTACTCATCTCACTAAAGGAAGGAGCAAGGATTTGGGCAAACTAACCACATCTACCCAGAATACTGGGCAAGAAAACAGGCCCAGTGGAATATATTTTTCTCTTAAACTGGGCTATACATTCTGTGCCCATAAACAGTATTCCTTGAACACATTTCTCTCAAAATGTGTATTTCTCAGATTCTGCCAGCTCAAATAATATGTTTGTAATCTAAGTAATTCAAAAGTCATGTATAAAACTGTAACTTTATTCCATTATAACTGAAATTAACCCAAATCTCAATTCCCACTTCCAATAATGATAGAAAACTGAGCAAATGAAGTTAAACCAGTCTCTTCCGTTCAGACGCTCACAGTCTCAGAGGAATTTCATCTTCCCCTTTGTATTCACTCTGAAATGAAGCTAAATTCATAATAAGCGGAAATTTTATATTTTGATGAAGTTTAATGTATCAGGGTTTTTTTTTTCAGTGCTTTGGTGTTATTTCAAAAACAACAACAAAACTTTGTCTACCCCAAGGTCGTGAACATAATATCCAGGGTTTTAGTATAATCCTTCTTGAATCAATTTTTGTATATGCTGTGAGGTGTAAGTCAGTGTTCATCCTTTTCCTACAAGTTTACCCAGTTGTCCTGACACAATCTGTTATAAAGACTTTCTAAGTTCCCGACTAAATTGCTGGGCATCTTTGCCAAAAGTCAGTTGTACATGTGTGGGTCTAAGTCTAGATACTGTATTCTATTTCTTCAATCTATGTGCCTGCTCTTGCTCAATTATTACACTTTCTTAATTACAACAGCTTTGTGGTAAGATGTAAAATCAGGTAGTTTAAATATTTCAACTTTGTTCTTATGTCCCAAGCTATCTTACGGGTATTCCATACATTTTTATTCCCATATAAATTTCAATCAACTCAATTTCTAAAATTGTTGAAAACAATTTTTTTAATCTGATGGGAATTTGTTGAATGCACACATTAGCTAGAGGAAATATCTACAACATTGACTCTTCCAATCCAAGATCATGGCCTATTTCGCCATTAATTTAGACCTTCTTTAATTCTCCTTAGGTACATTTCCCAGGCTGTAGATGTCCCAGGTTTCTTTTATTGAATGTGATCCTAGCCATGTATTTATTTACAAATATTTTATATACATATAAGTACACACACACATGGGATTATTCCAAACCTTTTGAGAGTATTTTGCCGACATGATAGCCCTTTACCAATAAAGGCTTGATTCAAAGTGCATTTCCTAAAGTACAAATAACCAAGGTACTATCACCAAAATCATACAATTAATAATAATATATTATTCAAATTATGCTAATTTTTCCAATTATGTCCTGTATAGTAAAATCAAATGCTGGATCAAATGTTTGTCCAGTCGTTTCTCTTTAGTCTCCTTTAATCTAGAACAGAGCCGACCAATGGAACTTACTATGACTGTAGAAATGTATATCTGCACCGTCCAATATGGTAGCCTCTCGTCACATGTAGATTTTAAACAGTCGAAATGTGTGTAGTGTGACCGATAATTGATTTTTTGTTTAATTCAATTTCACTTAACTTTAAATTTCAATAGCCACATGTGAGTGTAACTTCCATATTCAAAAGCGAAAATTTCTAGGATGACGCCACAGTCTCTCTCCTCTTTTTTGTCCCTGGTATTTTTAGCATGGCCCTTAATTAGGCTTGTTAAAATTTCTTCAGAACTGGGTTCGGATTATGAACTTTTGGCAGTAAAACTTCAGAAGTGATGTTATGTTCTCAGTGTGACGTATCAGAAAGCCAAAGGTACTGATTTGCATCATTACCTGTGACATTAATTTAGATTATTTAGGTGACGTGGCTCCTTGCCAGGTTTCTCCGCTATTAATTAAATGGAGAGATTTTTAAAGGTAATATAAATAACCTTTTACTCATCAAATTTTCATACATTATTTTAGCATTTATTCATGATTCTTGTCTGAGTTAATTATTACCATAATTTTAAAAAATACTTTTCCCAATGTTTTTCATTATCATCTGCTCAAAGTTTAGTCCAATACAAGCTATTCCACTGTCACCAAAATCAGAGCTCTGGATTACCATATTTTTTTTCAGTTCTTTTAAAATTAAATTTATTGGGATGACACTGGTCAATAAAATTACATAGGCTTCAAGTGCACAATTCTAGGAGACCATATCTGTGCATTGCACTGCATGATTACAATTTTAAACATTAATTCTCTTAGTCTAGAATGATTCCTGGAGAAAGAGATCAAATAGAATAGATTAAATGTGAACATACATTAAAATACATAAATGGAATATATAACAGAATTCAAAGCTAATTTGGTAGCACTATAAAGTGATAAAAATAATGTTTTTTACTATTTTGTTTTTATCATTATTTGTAGTCATTCTGCATTGAGTGCACTTGTCATTTTGGTATATAAGAGTTTGACACATGACTCTTATTTATTTCTTATAATAACCCAATAAGGTAAATTCTCATAACAATTTGGCAAATGAGAAATCTGAGGCTTAGAGAATTGGTTATGTCTTGAATCATACATCTAAGTGGCAGAATCGCTATATAGAATTTAGGTCTCTGACCATGAAGGTAAGTGTGTGCATACAAATTGTAACTGGTTTTACTGGGACTTTTCTGCTTTCTTCTAAAACTTGAGGTTGAAAGAACCAGTGTTATATTGCTAATGTATCCAGTTAATTGGTTCCAGGTCACCAAGCAAGTGTCTGCATTGGCAATCCATTTGTGTGAACAGCATATTCAGAGATAGGACAAAAAGCAATCACAAGAAGAGACATATCTGAAGGAAAGGACCAGAAAAGAGAAGGATTTAAGTTATGCATATAAATTAAATTATTTCAAGCAGACCCATCTCTTCAAGGATGAATTTCAAAAAACATAATGAGGTCCTTGGCTTCTCCACTGGGGAAGACCATGCATAACAAGAAGCGCAAGACTAATTTTTACTCCTGTCACTCCTTAGGTATTTGCTTCTATAATTAGTTCAAGGATTGATGCTGGCTGGATTATTAAGATAATTGAAGAAGGCAAAAATATATTTACCATAGATTTGCAAAGGACTTAGCCAATCCCTAATTTTATTCAAGGATCAATTACCTAGTTGTAGGGTTGCAAACACCATAAATTATAGATCTTAGCACTAAGAGGCTTTCAGTTCAACGGAGATGATAGAGAAACATGAAATGCTCACTGATATTTAAGAACCTAGGTTAACAAGGGAAAAGTTATCACTCAGCAGAATATAGAAAGTTGAGTGTATTACATAGGTAGGGAGAGCTAGACATGAAGACAAGGCAGATGCAATGTGGTCTATGGTTTCTGGGAAGGCTTCACGGTACACATGGCCCCATGGTGTGGAGTGTTGGACAGTTCTCCATTACAAGTCAGCATTATGCCTAAAGCATAGATAAGATGAGGTATAACCTACATGCGTTCCAGAAAGCTGGGTGGCCATGCATCCCTTTCTATTCCAGTCAAGAAGTCACACAAATGAATTGCAAGAAAATATGAGTTGTTTTTAGAGAGATAACCTTGAAATGCTTTATTATATATATTAAAAGGAGGAATTATCCATATACTTAAGTATTTAACCCTTTTTAATGACTATGATACACCTCACATTTGTTCCATTACAGTCAAGAGCAGGTGGTCTAACGACCTCTAACGATTCTTCCACTTTGAGCATTCCCTAAGTTCTTGATCAAATGTTGATTAGATGACTATCTATATGAACATGCACTGGGAAGTAGCTTATGTAAAGAATAGCTGAAATCGACTTCACACTTGTCTCTTCAGAATTGAAGGCATTTAGAAGAGTTTTTTGGTATCAAAATGAGAACTGGAAATCAATATCAATAGAGACAACAAAAAGATTGTGTTGGGAAGTCACCTTTGGTGGAGAGGCTACCTAGAGCGAGAACCGTCATAGCTCAATGGAAGAGGGATCCCAGGCTGAGTTCAGTATCTCCATACAGCATGGCAAAACTCAAAAAGGTGACATCATATGCTTCTAGACCAGAGGTGGCAAACTCACCAGGGGCCACATCAGCCTCACAGTTGCCTTCAAAGGGCCAAATGTAATGTTAGGACTGTATAAATGTAACTACTCCTTAATTAGGGGCAAGGAGTTTGGCACTGCCACCAGGTTGAAACAAGGTGCCAGGCCAGATAAAACAAGGTAGAGGGCCAGATTCAGCCCGTGGGCCTTGTGTTTGCCACGTGTGTTGTAGACTAAGGGTTGAGCTATGGTGTTACCCATGAACAGTATGATGGTGATAGTGAGAGCCACAAGAGATACAGTTGGTAAGGAAGAAGAATTATGATGTATATGACAAGGTCTGTCCAGAAAGTATCAAGCCATATAATATGAAAAATAGAGACATTTATTGAGGAAGATACAAGATACAAAAAACATTGTACATAGGACAATGACACTTCAGTCCCCTTCAAAGTTGGTATGTTGGGACTTCACACAGTTCTCCTAATCACTGTCAGCTGCCCTGTCATATTTTCCTGAATCTCATTGATGGTCTGAAATCTCTTCCCTTTCAAAGATGATTATAGTTTTGGGAAAAGCCAGAAGTCACAGGGCACCAAATCTGGCCAGTAGGGGAATTGAGTCACCTGGATGATTTGATGTTCTGTCAAAAATCTCTGCATGAGACATGATGCACGAATAGGTACCTTGTCGTGATAAAGCTGCCAATCACCAGTTGTACATGGCTGCGGCCTTCTGAATCATCCAAATAGTTTCCACGGAGGAATGTTCAAGCTTAACGCAAAATTTGATTCATTGTTCTACTCACTCAGTCATTTTGAATGTGAGGGCTACACAGTACGCATGCTCACTCAAAGGCATCTGCCACCCTTACTGACTAGTACAGTGAAGTCATCATTGTTCACACGTGCTCATTCCAGTCCATTCACCTTTGCTGCCAGGTTATATTGACATCACGCAAATCATTCTTGAGATATTAACAATGGTTGGACTTTTACCAGACAGACCTCATATAATCACAGAAAGGCTATGTTCTACCCAAATTCCAAATACAAAGTCCTGCAACCATGAATATTGAATCATTAAGGAAAAAAGTAACAGTTACATTAAGGAAACAGGATTTATGAACTATAATCAAGTCAATTTACCTTCTTTTCCTTGTTCCCCCCTTTGCCACAGATGCTACCCAGTCTCTTCAAATCTGGCCCAGAACAGAAACTTAACTAATCACAATGATATAATACAAATTGTTTACTAGTCCCTTCCAGGAACACAAGTCTTGATACACTAATGAAGATGTCCAATCCCCTGAAACTCCAAACTGGCTTTAAAATAAAATCTTCCCCTCCCCCACATCAGACAAGAAGCCTGCAGAAGGGGACACAGGTGTGTTCAGTGTCTTAACCTCTGCAAGAGTCTCCTTACATTCCTTTCTTTCTGGTTCAAAGTAAAGGGCTGGCATGCCAATAGCACTCTCAAAACACTTACCCATGAGTGATCAACTTTTTTATAATCTTATCGGAGGAGAATAAAAAATTGTCCAATTAATTGGTTTTCATTTGATAATTTATTTGACAATATTTCCTCTATTACTTAACTGTCTATTGAACATTTGTTATACACATATTATTGGCCTAAATAAAGTCTCCAAGAAGCATGAGGCACAGCTCTTATTCTTTTGGGGATAAGTGTCATAAAATTTGCACCAAAAAAACTCACAAGAGGAGGAGATCATTGTTAGCTGGAACAGTCAGGGAAGGTTTTATAGAAAGCATAATATATGTGTCATGACTGAAGGGAGACATTGATTTCTAACAGGTAGAAGTAAGGAGAAAATGACTTCACAACTACTGAACTGAGTATAACTGTAATCAGATGGTCAAAATGTAAAAAAGCAGATATTTCAGGAAAAAATAGTATATTCTTTACCCTCCTATGTGGAGTATATTGAATTTAGCACATTTTATTATTTGCGTATCTCGTGCACCAGATCTGTAAGTCATGAGAAGGTAGCAACTGCAGTCGTGGACACCTGCCTATTGGCCGACCCAGCATGGGAATTCGCTCCCTGGGAGAAAGACAAGTCCTCCCTCGCGCCTGGCAACTAGACTGCAGGCACTTCACTGAAACTCAGTCAGTTGGGTATTTCCCCTGACACTTTAATTGGGAGAAAATAAAGTGAAGACACAGGAAGCAAACTGGAAAGCTTTCTAACAGCGGTGACTGTGCATCTCCTGCCAACACGGTCAGTGGCAACTGCTATTGCCCAGGCCTAGTACTGGAGATCGGATTCTTTCTGTGGCATCTCCTTGGATGTAATTCTGGCAAATCTGCCTTCTTCAGCGTCTGCCCATTTTCTGAGGTTTGTTCTTGAGCCTTCCCAATTATTCTTGGAGTTAACCATTATCCTTCCAATAAAACTGCTTTTCTGCCTAATTTCCCCAAGCTTTGTCTCTGTTGTTTGCAAGCAAGGACCTTGACTAATAAATGTGTCTCTATTTCTTGTTCTCTCTTGCTGACAAAAGAAGCACTTGTTTGTTGAACTGGATTGAATTAAAGGGTCTACTGCCAGGTTCTGAAAAGCTTTAAGTTGTTAGTTGACTCCTTTGTACTTCATTATTTTACGCAATGGACCATCATGTTTTTTTATTTTCAATATACTCTCTCATACAATCTTACCTATTTTTAAGGTGTCAGCAAACATCCCTTTACAAATAAAGCTCCAATGTCTATCCCCACGTCACTCTTCCTCAGAAGTTTTCTCTTCACATTTTCAGTTGTTCAATGGCCATTTTCATCTGGGTACATGGTCAGTTCTTCAAGCTTATAAATTCAAAAGTTTAACTTATATCCCAAATCAGCTCTTTTGTTTGACTTTACTAGTTTTCCTATCTTTATTACACTTTTCTTTGTGAATCAGGTCCATTAAGCCTAGCAATCACCTCTGACTTCTTTTTCTCCTCATAAACCATCACCAAGTCCACCTAAACTATAATTCAGGAATTTATCACTGAGTACCTGCACTGGACTCTGAGGCCCTCTTGAATTACCAATTATTTATATTATTCTGGGGCTTAATCTGTTTATGCCATCCAGAGGAAAGGCCTACAGTGATAAGAATGGGGAAAAAATAACTAGAAAGAAAATGAGGCTAATGTTACAAATTTACCTAGAAGGATTAGGACTGACCATGAGAATGGGTAACAAACTTCACAGATCACTTTAAGAAGTAATAACGATGGTGGATACAGGATGATAAAATATTATAAGGGGATGGTATGAAAGTTGAGGCTGAAAATGCAGAGGATTTCTTGGGAATATGGAAAGAAGGCAATACCAGCAAGGGGCAGTAGGAGGAGAGGAAAGTTATACACATGTAGTGATTATAAAACATGAGAACTGGAGCCAGACTGCCCAGATTCAAATCCCAGGATGGCAACCCACCAGCTTCCTGACCTCAGGTGCACAGAGATTGTGTCTTTGTCCCTCGGTTTCTTCATCTCTAAAACTGAGACAATAATACATACCTCAGGGGCTACTGTGAGGGTCAAGTGAGTTTGAACATATAAAGCACTTCCAAGAGTGTCCATAAAATAGTAAGATATCAGTAAACATTAGTTCAAAAGGGTAATTTCTTTCTTTCCTATTATGAAGGATAAAAGCACATTTTAAGAGACATAAATAAAAAAGAGAAAGTAAAAAATGAAAAAGGAGAAGAAAAAAATGGGCAGAACTAGGCCTGGGAGGCAGGGAGAAGATGGCACAGCAGCTCAGATCGATAAGGGTGGCTTCACACGTGGAGATGGAACCTTCTATTTAAGACTCGGGAGGGAGAAAAGCAGCTCAGAGAACATATTCACAGCTCTGGGGTGAAAGGAGAACGTGATGAACAGGTTGGATGGAACAATCCATGTGTCGTTCTGCACTGGCAGAGAGAGTGGGGACTGTCTAGGGTCTGAACAGGAGATCGAAGATTTTTGCAGTCTTCCCCGGGATTCTTCACAACCACTTGGTCTCAGCCCAAGTAGGAGAAACAGCTGGTGATCTCACTCCTGGATCACCCATCTTTTCAACATTAGGTATCCCACGTCCCTGAAGCAATAGGAACACCAACTCATCGGGCATACCTACTAAATAACACCTCCCACTTTGTCAAATGTAGCTCACAGAGGAAGGGGTGCATTCTGGACGTGCATTTACACAGCTCTGTACTTTGGAGAGGGTTTCCTGAAATGTTCATTTCAAACCTACGAGCCTTCCCCCAACGCAGTTTGGAAACGTTTACGCATCCCGTATAGGTATGTAAATTAAAGAATTGCATCACATTACACACAGATGTACACTTTGTCTTCTCTGGGGCTGTCTTGGATTCTCCCCTTCCCTCCAGGGAACTCTGCCAAGGAACTTCTAAGAAGCAGACAGTTCATGGGCCTTAAAAGAGAAGTACTGCTCCCTCTTATTGGTTCCAAGCCCACAAGCTAGACTCCAGCCAAATGTAGGTCCCAGGACCCATTTCATTGCAAATGTCAGTGTCTCAGAGGCCAACAGCCACCACCCATTTCTCTCTAGAGAGTAGCCACTGAAGAGAGGGTGCCATTCAGTCAGACTCAGAGAACAATAACAACGATGCCTTTGGAATGAGAAAACTGATGACCCCTAAGAAAGCAAGCCTTGGCATCTACCGATTTCATTTCCTTCCAACAATAATCCAGCTGGTTGAGACAGGTACTAGAAGCCCCATTTATAAATAAGATAACTAAGGCCCAGGGGCACGTAACAAAGTCCACCCATGGTATCCATCATGCTTTACGCCAGCCCGTGTGCACTGGGTGCAGTTTCTACTTCAACAAAGCACCACTAAGCAGGGAAATTCACTGCTTACCAAAATATCTTGATGGCTATTCAAGCAGGGATTGTAACCTAATTATCTTTGTATTTTCAGCATCTAACCCAGTACCTGGCATGGGATACTCACTCAGTTAAATATCAAATATTTAAATACATCAAAACCAAACAGAATGAAGCTCTTTATTTTCTTCTTAGGGATGTCCTTGTTATTCTCACCTCTGCTGAAATGAATAGACTTGATTTCACTCTATTCTATAAACCCAAGGGCTACCAAGAGAAATATTGACCCAACAGTAATAATAGGTAACTTTATTTCAAAAATTTATTCATTCCCTGCCTAAGTCTACAGCTATTTCTCTAAGGACAGGTAAAATACACAGAATATATTTCCATTTACAGATTTCTCCAAGAACAAGAATCATGTCATCTACTTTTCTCTGGACCCCCACACACTGCGCAAACTTCTGAAATTATCTGGGACAAAATTAGTTCTGGCTGACTGTATTTCAAACTCTGAACACTATTCCTTTCATGACCTAGTACTCAACCAGATCGTAAAACCATAATAAATAATTTTTAAGTAAAGGCCAGGTACACGATGTTGTACTAGGTACTGCAGGAGATACAAGATTTTCAGACAAAGTGTTTTTTCTCAAGATGCTTACATGTTAAAGAGGTAATGTTTACATGTATTAGACGTGGGGAAAAAATGTGCAGGTGTGGCTTATAAAGGCTGCAGGAGTCCAGGAAAGACGGCCACATTGTCCAGCGGTCAGGGCGCCATTGAAAAGGTCATGGTGCTTAGGACTCATCCAAAGGACACTGCATCAAAGTCATTGTCCTGCCCTCACATTCCTTATTCGCATCTCATCCTGGGGGCAGACGTGACTGGTGGAGGTGATAAGCCCTGTCTGATGAAATGGTTTTGCAAGACATTAGCTCCATATCCAGATTTCTCCTTTTGCGGCAAATCTGGGGTTTTGTTTGCATGTTGATTTATGAAAATCCTCCAAGAACAATACCAACTGAGTCTATAATCAAGCTATAAAAGGAAAAGGGAAAGCGTTGCTAAGGTTTGATTCTTAGCAGCACCCACGCCTGTCAAAGAGAGGTGAACACCATGATTAGGGAGGCCACAGTGACAGAATGCCCAAACAAACCCACTACACATTTACACGGAAATCCCACAAACCTCTGCTGTCCAGACACACAAACTCCCACCCTCAAAAAAAATGCAAGCAAATAAATACTCCAAAGTCAACTTCACTTTTCCATTCTCATGGGAGGTGAAAAACAATAATATCCACTAAAAAGCTAATGTTCCTCATTAGAACATCTCTTTCCTCACCTGACCCTGATTTAAGTTTCCTTTCTCCCAGATGACTAAGGGTCCTGATTCGAAACTTTTCCCAAATTGTTGTGGCATCCATTTTTTTTTCTTATTCTTCCTCCATCTTCCCATTGGCAACCAATTAACTCTAAGTCTGAAAGGAATATTTAGGTGCCCAGGTTGGAATTATTTTTAACAATTACAACCACACTACAGACATTGAGAATTCATCTAGAACCAACCACATTTAAAATAATTATTTGCCAATTCAGCAGCCCCAAAGTGGTAAGCAGGGAGGTTTGATTTTTCAGTGATTTAAGTTACTTAAAGAAAATGGACACATGCATATGAAGCTGTGGATACACTATCCCCTCTTAGTTCTGCCTTAAAAAATTAAAATTTACACTAAGTCCTCCTTGTAACCCCAGAGCTGAGAAACAGAAGGGAATTCACTGCTAGGAGCATCTCACATGCCTCCGCCCAAGCTGAGTTCCCAAAGGCCAACACAAAAGGCATATTATATGTCCTCAGCTCCATGGCCCGAAGGTACCTGACTGGAACTGGGAGCCTGTCCAGTTCAGACAGAAGGAAAATATTACCCTTCTATTTAATAAGGCAGTGCTGAAGGATTAATCATTAAGTAAACAGCAACAAGCCAGGAGGTTTGCAGGAGGGATAGAGTCCCACCCATGTTCTCAATTTTTCTGGGATTCGGGATGGAAATTATTACAGGGAGAGTTTGGAAGGAGCTTCAGTAACAACCACCTTCCAGGGCAAGATGGAACAATGCGTGAAACCTCAGGCCTGACCCAGCCAAGAGGGAAGTTCATTCCCAGAGGCCTCCGGGGAGCATGGGTCCATTTAGTTTAACAGTTGGCATCGGTGCATAGGATTAACAAAACCTGGAGAGTGCTCATGGCCAGGCCACGTGTTGCTGTGTGACTTCAAGCAAGTCATTTAACCTTTCTGAGCCTCGGCTGTCTCAATTTAAAGATCAATATGTTTCCTCTGTTATCAGGTATGCTGCAATTAGACACACCAAAAATAAAATGCCTCAGAATAGTCACTGGGGATGCTTAATTCTCTTCAGCTCTCCCTACTGTGAAGACAGACACTGATAAGAGCTGCCTCTCTCAAGAAAATATGAATGTGTTACTTTTGTTCTGTAATCTGAGCCAGGGGACCCGAGGCATTTGTCTGAACAAAGCAGGGCATATGCCTTCTCTTGGAAAGTAGATGAGGCATTACCTCATAAACGACCTGATCTGACCTTGGGATTGCAATATACATGGCACAACCCCACGTGGCTGTTTGGTGTTGATAAGATATAGATATTTCACGAAATGTATTATCTGAAGCCTGCTTCATTATCTTTTAAAAGGGGATTTGAACAAGAGTCTTTATCTCTGATTGGATTTAATTTGTCTCCTGTTACAATGTGTACCTATTAATTTATTCTGACAAAAAATATATACTGGACATCTATAGTGTGCTGAGCTCAGTGCTCAATGCAAAATGGAAAGTAAGAAACTATAAGACACAATCTCTGCATTTACAACATAAAGTATAGTTAAGGAAAGAAAAAGAGAGCACAAATAAAATCTGTAAATCAAAGTATGAGACAGAATTGGAAGGTGGTCTGAGAGCTACACTGTCTGCAGTAGCTGAGGCATACGACCCTGTTTTTCTGAGTCTGTCTAGAGTGGCCTGGGGTGGGGTCAGGGGATGGCCCCCATAGTGCTAGCACTCCATGTCATGTTGGGGGTCAGGGTGCCATACAGCATCACATAGGGTGTCAATGCAGGTGGTGAAACATGTGTGGATACGTATGAGATCCCATTGGAAGGCAGAGTGGGATTGGAATCCCACACTCCAATGCTGTACTCTTAATCCTGAGCCAGATGGAGAGGTACAACCGAGAGTCCTTGCTAGGAAGTACTGAAGGATGAGGGAGGCTAGTCACTGGTACTGAAGTTCTTGTAGGTCTCCTTTGCACAATCTCAACTGTTTGGTGTGTAACTGAATTGCTATGTCATGGTAATTATCTATGTCTGGATACCTTTGACAGCCTTAAGCACACACAACTCATGATGAGATCACTCCTACACGGATCGGAAAAGGGTAGCTGAGGGCAGGGACAGGAGTCCACCTTCAGTGGGAAACTCTATATCAGGCTTATCACAGGGGTACTACGATAATTCCAAAGTCCTATATCACCCTATATCATAGCAGGGAGGACGCAGCACAGCTGCAGCCTCACCCAGGAATGAAGGAAAAGGAAGAAAAAGAACACAAGAAAGGGTCTAATCTCAAAAGAGAGACCAAAACGAAAAAAGTTCAGTGGCCACCCTACTCCCCACCCAACGTCTATGCCTCAGACAAGAGCAGCCTCACTATTCCCATCTGGTGGCCACTGGGGTCTACAATCCAATTACCTTTTGACTGCAATTTGTGAAAGCGAAGTACCATGCTGAACAGGGTAGATGGGTGTGGGAGAGAAAACAGACATGGTGGTTTCTGGCTTCTTTATTTTTCACAATCCCTGACACAAAAAAGTAAGGAAGATTTTACATATATATTTTAGATATGTAATTTGAATATATATAATCAAATTCTGTCATGTGTGTATAGATAAATCTTCCTTAATTTATATATATACATATACATACATATATTTATACACAAACATGACAGAATTTGATGGTGTTCATTGAATGAATGTAACACATGCTCAAAGGTGTCCTAAAAATGCAGTATTGACGTGCTCTGGAGTCAACGGATGACGTTCCGTAGAGGAAAGGAGAAAATAAGAGGGAGTTCTGAAGAACAAAGAGCACATGTGAGGACGTTCTCTGTGAGGGGAAGGGTTTTACAGCGTAAGCGAGCCTGTGAAGATGGAACGAGTCTCGCATTGAGGGAGGTGAGTCGTAGTCAAGATCTCCTCTTTCCAGACCTTCGGAGTGCAGTGTCTGATCCTGACCCCTGCCTTCTGACTCCTTCCCCTCTTGCCTTGCTCCTTCCCATTTCCGTATTCCTGTCACTTTGGCAGACTGGTTTCCCAGGACACTTAAGTCAAGAAGGCCCTTTTTTCCTAGCAGAACCTCCATCATAGACTCCTCCAATACTTGCTTATGTTTGCCCTCTTTGCCATACCTTAAGCGTTAGCGGGTCAAGGGTCTGACATGGCCACAGCTGTATAACCCAAACAAGGTCTAGCACAAGATGTTTTCTATTTATTGAATTAATGACATGATTATCAGATTCTTGAGAATGAGATGTAGTCTGAAAGAAGTGACATTAGAAAGATAAAGATAAAAAGAATATGTTTTAAGTCCTAAGAACTCAGAGTGTGGTGGTGGAAGGGGAAATGCATGCAAATCATGAATTACAAGCTAATGTTATAGAGTTTAATAGATACACATGGTGCCGTTGAAAGTATAAAAGGAGGCATCAACACTGCTGGAAAGGTCAAGGTAGGCTTCACAGAGGAGGAGAGCTTTATGCTGAGTCTAAAGGGTAGGAGGAGTACTCACCGGTTAGCCAGCAGAGAGTAAAGCAAAGGATTTGAAATATGAGTAATGTAGTGAACAGTAGATGAAATTAGAGCTCAAACATGCTTTGAATTTCAGTCTTTGTTTTATCTACAGAGAATCACAGCCAGAGCATATAGTCAATGAGTTGAAGTCTAAATTGCTTTAGCTCACAAGCTCCCAAAGGGTAAGGACCATGTCTTTGCTGTGTACTCTCGAAATTTCATGCCTCCTGCACTGTGGGTGTTCAATAAATATTTAATAATAATGAGTTGATTAATTGAAAGCATTCATTTTCCATATGCATGGGTAGAGCCTCTTTTCACTTTAATTACTATTGCTTTAATCATCATTAAACAGCATTTCTTAGATAGCAATTTGGTTCACTGTTAAACACACAATCTGCCCGAGTTTCTAGCCCTAAGGTAGATAGGAGTAACAGAGAATAACCCACTTCTCACCACTGGTGAATGCTTTTGTGACACTGCCTATATAAAACAGAAGCACTTGAACATGGAAGGGCACTTATGGATAGACAGCACCTAAATGGGTGCTGGACAGGACTCACAAGATTGGAAAATATAGGGACTACCAGCAGGAATCAGGAGTCAAGGGAGCAGTTTAGCACATGGTGGGGACTGAAATAAAACCAGAAGGAGGCCTTCCAATAATGGGGTAAGAAGCAGCTGGACTCCTGGTTTGATAGTGTTTTCCAGGGAGTAGACAATCCAGAGAGTGTGACAAGTGGTGAGTGTGTTCCAGACCAAATCAGCACAGCAGTGCTGAGGTGGAGAGAATTATACCTGTCTGTCTGAGCATCGCTGCCAGCCACATTGTCCATGACCAAACTGCTTCAGGTTATAACAGGCCAGTCTCATTTCAGCTAAGCAAAATGTAAAAGGCATTCATGACTCAAGCCAGAGGAAGCCTGGGGAACAGTAAACTAATGGCAATGCGGAGGAGGTAGCGCTGTGTCTAAGCCAGACAGGTAATGGAACAGAGGTTGAAGAGAAGTTAAGAGATGGAGATGGGGGGAAGAGGAAACAGGAGCAGAAGTGAGAACACTTACAACATTCTCATAAGCACAAGAGGAAAAAGTATTTATGAAAGCAGGAAGATCCTTTTTTTTTTTTTCCTCTGATACCCCCCAGGGCCCAGTGTGGAGCAGGCAAGCACTATAAACCAAGCATGAGACTGGGGCTTTCAGGTACTTATCCTGAACTTTCTTAATTCATGTTAATATGTATCAAATATTTTTTTGGCTTCCATTCCCACCACAGTCGATTCTATTATGCACAAAACATCCATGGTGTTATTTTTAAAATTCAATTTAGAGTGTATCATTCTTTGGTGTAAAGCTCCCAATGGCTTCCCACAGTATCGCTCTGTGATTATTGTAGTACAGAACTCTCAACTCAAGAGCCGAGAGGGGCCAAATTGTGGGTATCAAACAAACATGTGTTAGGAGATTGGGCGGGCCTCTCAGAATTGGAGTGTGTATGATAAATTTAAAGAGTGCTGTTAGTCCTTACCTTCAGCAATGTTTGGCATGTGGAAATGTGAACCCATATTTGCTAGAACTTCTAGTTTTTTTTCCCAACACAAACTGGATATCTAAATTTCCAAGTGAAATCTAATTTTAAATGTTGGATCGAGTTTATAAAATACAATTTATGCCAAGCAAAATGTATCTGCATGACAGTACTGTCTACTAGCTGCCAATTTGCCTTCTCTGCTATCGGACGTGGGCCAGTCTGCAATCAGTGTCAACTTTATTTCACGACTGCTGGTAAAGGGGTTAAATTGTAGGAAATGTAATCAGCGTTGTGAAAAGCAAATGGCCAAGTGAAAGGGCTCAAGTTCTATCTGGGCAATCTAGAGTGTAGCATCCATGGCTGAGGATAAAAGATTGAGTCCAGAAAGTCAGAGCCTGCACTGTATCACAGCAACCAGGAAAAGTCCATAGGGCTATTGATTCTTCAGTAACTTTCTAAAGCAACAAGCCAATCTAATGAGGTTGCCTTGCCAGGACCTCTCTTCAAGACTCAACATGTCTGGTCTCTAATCAGTGCAACTTTATCCTCAGTATTCACATTTGAAGAGGCAAAATAACTCAGAAGGAGTAAGAACACACGATTAACAAAATTCTCAGAACAATATCCATCTCTTCAGAGGATTGAGTGAATATGTGAGTCACAGAAAAAATATCTTTACTGAATGGGGTACAAAAGTATACTTTTCGGTGATCATCCTCAGAGAGCCACTTCTAGCACTGAGGATACAAGACGTGGGCACTTAGCACAGCTAGACAATCACACTAAAGAGCACCCGAAGAAAATCCAGAGACAGGCATTTTCAATAAACAATGAGGATGTTCAAAAACTCAAGAGAGCCAGAGAGCAGTTAAGTATAATCAGAAACGTTTTAAAAGGGGAGCTAGGACTTGAGCTAAATACTGGATTGATATAGTTGTCATTGATTCATTAATTCAACAAATGTTTATAAAATGCCGGACATGATTCTAGCCATGGTTCTAGATATAATAGAGAAGAAAACAAAGCCCTCATAGAGTTTCAACTCCAGTGTAGAAAAGTAAACAATAAACAAGTTGACAGATAATTGCAGGTAGTTATTAGTGTTACAAATTAAATAAAAGGGGGCAATAAATATAAGGGACTAGTGCGGTGTTGGGAGTTAGGCATTTGGAAGGGAGACATGGAAGGGAGCCAGGCAGGTCAAGGTCTCAAGAAAAGTCATCTCAGGAAGAAAGAACAATTGGTGTCAGTACAGAATGATCTTAGTTCTAAAAAGGAGGTGAAAGGATGGTAGTGCTATGAGATGAGATCAGAGAGATAATGGAGAAGGGTCCTGCAGCCTCTTAGATGCATAGTAAGAATTTCGGTTTTGTTCTATTTTTAGTGAGTAGCCATTGGAGAACGTTAGGCAGAAAAGTGATATTAAAATGACTGTCTAACCACTATGCTGTACACCCAAAACTGGTACAAAATAATATTAAATGTAAACTGTAATTGAAAATAATAAAAAAAATTAAAAAAATTTAAGTGATGTGATATAAACTATTTTTTAAAAATTAAACTGGCAATTACATGGAAAGTTAACTTTAAGGACAAAGAACAGAAGTAGATCAACCTCCTAGAAGGTAAATGGAGGACATCCGGCAAGAGACTGAAGTGTCTTGAGCTGTCCTTTACCAGTGATGAGTTCCTATACAAGGGCTGAGGGAGGTAAATAAGATGGGGCTTGAAATCGAGGATTTTGAATGCCAGCCTCAGGAACTAATTCAATTCTTAAGGAGAACACTGAGGTGCCTGGTCACAGACTGGTGTGACAGCTGAGCAATAATGTATTTGCTTGCTTGTTTATTACCTTCTTCTCTCCACTGAAATGTAAACTTAGAGAGGAACTTTGTCTTGTTCTCCAGAACCCCATCGGTGGCACTGTGACTATCACCACCGCAAAACTCTAAGCAACTTGAAGGCAGACCCCACGCTAGTTTGACTTTGAACACTCGGTTATTAGCACATAGTAGGCTCTCAATCAGTGATAAATAAACACAATATATAAGTGAAAGAGCCATGTATCACATGAAACAAATTGGGTTCAACGGCAAGTATTGGAAGTGTGACAGGCAGTGACATTGCCACCATAATACAGACTTGAAAAGTTAAGGGACTAAACTAAAGAAAGAAGAAATAAAGTAGAGAATGAAAGAATCTATATTTTGAAGAGAATCAATAGAACTTGGAGATAGTGCCGGCTCATTGATTATAAAGGACAAGACTAAAGAAGTAAAAGATGACCACAATGAATATGGCAGCTTTCCCAGGGCCCTTGAGCTGGGGTTTTGGCTGTGGTATAGATTCGGCCAATTCAATGCATTTGCATGCTTTTTGAAAGTTGAATTGAAGTGAAGGACATAAGGCCCGCCTGCTTTGCTACTTTGTAGGAAGCAGAGCCAGGGAGGAATTTGGATTTGTTATGTCAACATTAAGCAGAGGTCTCAGGATCGAGTCAATTGCTTTATGTGTGTCTAGAGTTAGGGAGCAGGGTGTCCACTTTGTTGATGCAGATTATAGCAGGTTCAGTTGCAGTCCTAGGCTGAGAACAGTAATGACTCCTGAATTATGGCTATTTGCCAGTCAGGGCCACTTCCAAGTCACGTTACATTCTGGATGATGGTAGTCACGGCACAGTCTGGATGATGGTGGTATCTGCTACCATGAAGAATCAGCACCTTTGTTGGTAAACAAATACAGTACGGTGGCCTGGGAGGCTCCTGCTGAAACTTGGCATGTATTTTGCTTCCTCAGCCCTCTGTGTGGTTCTAAAAGCTATTCACTACCCTCATAGTCAGTCCCTATTGCTGAAATTAGGCAGAGTGGATTCTGTTTCCTGTAAATGAACTGTGAGAGATACAGTACTGGTAACTGTTCCTGGATCTGAAATAGTTATCGATACCATAGAACCTGAAGGAGTGAGACAATGGTGGAAACACTGGAAGAGAGGAAGACTTGGAAAGATGAGAAGGGGATAGAGACTGCAGGAGAAAGAGAAGACATTCTTGCCTCAGAGGAGTTGAAATAGGCAGTATGAGAAGAGGGAAGCAGGGCCAAGACAGGATAGAAAAACTGCAGCGCATCTACAAAGTCACAGGCATGGGACTTCTATTTACTTATAAATAAATATACAGCCTGGCAACTGAGCACAGAAGCAGTGTGCAGGCAGCACCATCCAGGAGGGCTCTGGAGGCAGGGGGCATCCTGATAGGAGGGGACGGCTTCCAACAGGGTCTCTGAAAGCAGATAGATTCACTGGAAATCATTCCCACAACTGTTCAGATAAATTCAAATGGTCTCTGTATATGTATTGAACATTGTCACAAAGAAGAAACATGGGTTTGCACCACTGAACACAATGCTTGCAGGCCGGCGGCCCAGGGGCCAGTGCCAGCCTCCTGTAGCAGGCATGTATGGAAGCACACGCTAAGAACCAACAAAACACAGGGCATCCTGGAGGCTGCTGTTTGACAATGGGACAAAAGTGCCTTCCTGAGAGAATGTGAACAGTCTAGGGAAAATCCCATGGAGTGAGCTATTGGAAACCCTACGTTCCGTGGAACATCGGTGTGATTTACAGTTATGGAGCTATTCATTTTAGCAGCATTCTGGGTTTCCAGGCTGCTCTTCCCAACTTCAGGCCAAGGGTTAGACAGGAAAGAGGATGGTGGGTGTGGAGTAGAGGGAAGGGAGAGATGGACGTGGCCAAGAATCTGTGCATGTGTTCTGCAAATGTTCACAGTGTTTTCATTTTATCCATTTGTCCTTTTCCTGTATTTTTACCCAGATCCATTTGGCAAAGCACTTAAGAGTTATGTGTGACATACTCACAGCTTTTTATACTATTATTTTTAAAAGTATGCACATGTGATCATTATCTTGATAATGTACACAATTTGTGTCTCTTCTCCTGCATCCATGCCCGTCCTCTCTCTTTCCTGATTTGTAAAGGAGTTCTTTTATCTTTTATTTAAAGAAAACATACAAGTGCCAAAGTGCTTAAGGCATCGTTCTCATATGGAAAATTATTTAAATTATCCATCTCACTGTGGCAATCATACCACCTTTATAAATTGTATTGTAAAGAGAAAACCCAGACCGCTCCAGTTAATATTCTCCCTTCAGTGACGAAGTCTACAGGCTACAATTTGCTCCCAGGCTGTCAGCTCTGAAACCACCGGGTGGATTGATTTCACTTGACCTTTGTAAAGTTTGAATCTCTGGCACGTTGGGGCTACAGGGACTTACTTCTAAGTAGGGAAATACTACAATGCTCTAAAAATTAGGGGGAAAGGAGAGATGAACTCTTACAGCTTTCGGAGGCATGTTAGCTTTAATACCCAACAGTGCTAATTAAATTTTTCAGTCTGGGAGGTATGAGAACCAGCCTAACCATGAGCTTTATGTGGAGCCCTTCACAGTGTGTATCACAGCAATCCACACCACATGCTGCTGGTCCCTTCTTAACACAGAAGTGGTGGTAGAGACAATAAATGCTTCATAGGGTGTCAGTAATCCAGGCCTCCACGTTTCCTATTGGTGTGGCTCCCCTGCCATCAGCATGTTCATGAAGTGGCTCTCATCTTTCAAAATCACCAGTGGTGGCAAAGGAAGTGTGCTGTGAGTAGGCTGGTTCACATCGCAGCGGAGAGTGCATGTCCCAAAGATTCCGTGATACTTTTCCCCCTGAACTACAGAGGCCATGGCAAAGCTAGACTCCGGGGCTTTAGGCATCTCTGCAAATCTACTTCTTGCATAGATAGTGAGAGCGATGGTACTGTTACGGGCTAAATTGCGTCCCCCCCAAATTTACATGTTAAAGTCCTAACCCCTAGTACCTCGGAATGTAACCTTACTCGGAGACAGAGTTTTTCTAGATATAATTATGTAAGATGAGGTCATGCTGCAGTAGGGTGGGTCCCTCCTCTAATGTGACTGACAGCCATATAAAATGGGAAAATCTGAGCACAGCAATACACAGACGCACAGAGAAGGCCACGTGAAGATGAAGGCAGGGCTCTGTCCTAACTACTGGTGCGAGCCGGCCAGAGCTAAAGGTCCATGAGGGAGGGAATGATTGGTTCACTGCAACCTAAACATCAGAAAACACCCCACTGCCCCAGTCTTCCTTGGAAATTGCTAATGGTTTTGTCACCCCTTCGACATTTATCTAATCTTTCAAAAAATATTTTCTATTTTTATCGCATGTCCTCTCTGGGAATAAGAAGTGAATTTACCTCCCACTATTTTAAGTGGAACGAGTACTGGATCATCCCAAACTTGTCTCTTTCTGTCTCACCATCTCAGAGCAATACCTCTAGCTCTTCTATTCCAGATCTGGCGGAACCCTTCCCCATCCTCCTTCTCCATCCTCTGCATGAGTCTGTGATTCATATCACTGCTTTTTCAAACTACCATTCAACCCCACATCACCTAGACTCTCTTTTCTGTGGGCTCATTAATTCACCTAACAAGTATTGAGCACTTTCCTTATGCGCGCCCCTGTTCAAGCACTGGTGACACAGAAATAAATAAAGCCCTGTTCGCATCCTCAAGTAGCTCATTCTGGAGAGGCAGAATTACAATGACAATAGACTGGGAGGATGAGCGGGGCTGAACCCAGCCCATCAGGATGTGAGTTGGGCTATTGGAGAACAAGCAGAGCGTGTGGGTTTTGTTCAAAAGAGGGCCATGTGTTGATCAGAGTATTTGCAAATAGCAGAGGTGAATTCCAGCTACTTCAGCATAAGGAGAGAGGGGTTACTTTATTTGAGTGGCTTTTAGAAACCTCAAGAGATCAAAACAGCCCTCGGAAAGCTAGAAGCAAAGCCTGTTCCTGGGATCTGAAGAGTAGGAACTGTTATCAGCATTACTGGCTCTAATCATGTCTGGTCCTTTCATCATTCCACTTTAAGACACTGATACCAAAGAGCAAGAGGGTTTCTTGCTAGACCTCAGTTTTGTGCTCACCTCTTTCCCAGGGTAACCGGATCACCTTACAGACCTCCTGTTCAGAATGCTTCCATCGGGGGGTAAGCAGATCCTCCAAATAAAACATCAGGGCACTGACGGTAAAGCCAAGCGGAGCGAACAAGAGATGTCTAGAAGAGGACCGAGAATAGGCTGGGAGGTTGGAGAAGACTCCTCGGAGGAAATGAACAGCCACAAAAATTTTAAAGAAAAGTTAGGAGTTAGTGTGATGCGTATAACAGAAAGGGGGAGAGGCAGGTGCTCTGGGCATTTGAACAGCAGGGGCAAAGTGCAGAGCCAACCCCAAGGAGGATACGTAGTGACGGTGCAGGGAGGGGCCGCAGAGGAAGGAAGGTGTGGCCATGTAATGGCAACAGTGTGGGAAAGAAGATGAGGGAAACCCACACAAAAAACTGAATATTAGATTCAGCATGGCAGCAATGTTCAGGGAGGCAAGAAATAAGGCAGGAGGGATGATAAGTGTAAAATGATGCACAGCACCAAACACGTGATTAATGCTTAACAAATAGAGGTTCCATTGTCATTACAACAATAGAATGGGGGCTATCAGCCCCTTCCTTATAGGTCTGTCTGAGAACTCAGTGAGGTAAAAAGTATGAAGTGGATGGCGTGTAGTTGGGGTGTTTCCTGTTTATTTCCCACTTCCATCCCCATTCTTGCATGGGGATTAGAAAGAGTGCATGACCTAAAGTGATTGTGCTGAGCAGAGAAAGAAGCAAATAGAAAAGAGGAACCAAGGTAGTTAGCCATAAGGCATGAGGGAAAGAAGGCACCTAAAGCCCCTGCCAGGTTTCTGATGTGGGAGTTTGAGTAGATACTGGCACCAAGATGAAAAAGGAACTGTGCTTGGTTTGGTGTACTCTGGGGTAAACAATGTCAGCCGTGGCTTGGCGTTGGGTCTGGGTGGCGGGGAACCTCCTCAGGTGGCCGTCCTGAATGGGACTGGCCTCACTACCCCTTGTGTGGGAAGTGAATGGCCGGGACTAAGGCATGGCGCTCCAAACTCACAATGAGGTACCATGTCATATGACTTGCTCTGACACAAGCTGTGCTTAAGCTTATCCTCTTATCTTTCCCTGCACCACACTCCCTAAGGCAAGTCATCTCCCCATAATTTAAACATCTGTGGAAATCTCCCCTCTGATGATACCTCTGGTAAATAAACTCTTTCCAAACGGAAAACAGGAAGAGGAAATTTTTTTTAAAACCCTCAGAGACCTGTTAATGTCTGAAAAGCATTTCCCCCTGAACACCTGGGGTTTCTGGGACATGAGTAGTTTCCAAGTCCTTTAAACAAATCAGGAGGACCTGAGTCTTTCTGTAGCCTGCAAAGCCATGTCCAATCTCAACACTAGACCCACAGTGATGAATCATAAAGAATGGAAGAGAGTCAGATTGGAACTGTTACTAAGTCCAAGAAGTAATTTTTTTTCTTAGGATGTGTTTCAGATCTTATAACATCTGCCTGTTTAAATTTCAGCTGGGTAATGTTTTTTCTGGTTAAAAGATTTCCTGATTTCTTATAATAGTAACTGATGATTCCCTGTGCATTCTCTTTTCCCGATTAGTTCTACATTTCTTTAATCTCCTAATAACCTGTGGCACATGTTTTATCTTCTTCATTTGAAACTAGATATCAGAGGCTAGTGATTTGCCCAAGGACACAGAATGACTGCACAGGTTATAAGGAATTAGGCATTGTGTCTCTTGATTCCAAGTGCGGTCTCCTTTTCATGGCTCTCTCCCATGTGTTTGGTTGGAGCCTTCCCTTCTCAAAGGACAGACCCTCATCAGAGCACACGCCCTGCTAACAAGCAGTGCAATCAGTGGGAAGGCTCCCCACCTCCACCTGCTCACTCATCCAGAGAATACTGTATACTGAGCAGCTCAGGCAGCACTGATTACAAAGGTCAGCAGTCGACACGTGGCTGGAAAGCGTTGCAGAGTAATAATAAGGTGCAGCCTCTTTCCTTCCTCTTAGAACTTGACAATTTGATCAGGGTAACATGTTCAAGGGTGAGAGTTGACCTCTTGGAGGACTATGGCTTTGTGTTCATGACACTCATCTTTCAGATATATCTGTGACACAGAGAGATAACAAGGGATGAAATTAGAGAGGCTTTGCATTAGAAGATTCCAGAGAGAGAAAGAAAAAAGGAAGCCAATCACTTCAATTTATAAGCAAGGAAACTTGGCCTTAGGAAAATGAAGTCATTTGCCTTAAGTCACAGAGTTGACCGGAGGCGGCTTTCGTAGCAGAATGCAAGTTTCTTAACTCCCTGTCTAACGGTATTTCCTCACATTGTGCAGCATATGGCTACAAAGGATATACCGAAGTAACTGCATTCATTCCTCACTAACCATGTAAACTTAGGTTTAACACATTGGAAGCAGCGCTCGAGGCACCACTCCAAAGCTGGTCTGAGCGCCTAGGATCCTGAGATCATGAGTTCTCAGTCAAAGCCATTCCAGTGACTCACGTTTCAATGCTGACCCTCCTGGGCATGTCATTGTATTAGTAGAAGGCATGCCAAATAAACAGGCAGATGGGCTCCGTGCAAACCACAAACCAGAAAGCCTACTTCTGCCTCTTGTCTGGGGCCTCTGAGAATAGTCACTTATCATGACTGATGAATGTAGATAGGAATATGTCCCTTCTACTCGCCTGTGCCTGACTTAGAAACAGGATAAGCATGCAATTCCCTGTCATTATGTGGCTCAGGGAAGAGGCACAATTGCCCCAAAACAAGTCCACCAGTGTCACATCAAAGTATCTACAATTTCAAATAAGATTTATGATTCCTTTGATTCTTAAAGGCCCTTGTCTTTTAAGAACTACCTGATGGGCTGTAAATTCTCTGGGAAGGGAAAGGAGGTGCAGAGGCTAAAGGGTAGATAGCCATGGAAAGAGACATAGGGAAGCACCAGAAACCACATTCACAGGCTTCATCTGTCATTCACTTCCATTGAGCATTTAATGTATACCAGGCACCAAGCTAGGTGCAGGGGAAACAAAAATGAATAAGCCATGATCTCTGTTCTTAAGTCCAAGGAAAGAGGTGTGAACAATCATAACACTCTGCAATAACGTATTAGAATGGTTGTATGCTCATAGTGCTGCTCGGAGAAAGCAGATGAGGGCCATCTAACAAGGCCCAAAGGACTTTGTGCTGCTGAGGAATTGACGCCGAGGCTGAGTTTTTACAGATGAGGAGCTTACCCTGAAACAAGACCAAGAGGGAATTTGAGGCCGAAATAATAACATTATAAGTCACAGAGGCAAAACAGACACTGTTCAAGAACAGCAAGCAATTCTGAATAAGTACAGTGATGACTTCACGGACATCTGTACTTGCTCTGGAATGAGGGGAGGCCTGGAGCAGAAGACTTTTAGTACTAAAACCAGGAAAGATCCAGGTAATCCAAACTGAACTGATCACCCTCCAGATGGTTGCAGGGGAGGGGGAGGTGTTAACATTTAGAGGAAACTAGTAAAGCAAATTGCATAGAAGGAGCACTGAATGGGGAGATAGAAGCCCGGAGATCAGACTTGGTTTTGCAAACACTAGAAGCCTTTCTGGACTCAGTTTTCCAATATGTACTGTGGCAAAGGAGCTCTGATATATGCTCTAATTCAAAACTAAATGGAGTTACCAAAAGAGCAAAGTTAGGGAGAATCACCTGCCTAAACATCAAAGCCTCATTCAAAATTAGCCTCTGCCAGGTACTGGTTTGTGGCAAGGCATCAGAGTGATTAAAAAAAGCTATCAGTCCCTGTTTGCCTTGATTATATAGACATATATTAAATTATAACGATGTGGAGCTGCCTATCAGTTGCACTGTGGCTTGTCACAGACTTCCTTATTTGTTCATTTTTCCACTGAACCAAAGGACTGTAGCAATACATTTGTTAATTAGTAAAGAGGAAAGAAATGACTGTAGTACCTGAGACATCACTTCATTTAGATGATTAGGTGACTTAAGTTACTACCTTATAGAATTCCTCCACTTTATCAGGCTTTGAAGATATTGTGCTTTTTACAAATTGAAGGTTTGTGGCAACACCGCATAAGCGAGTCTATTGGCACACTTTCCAACAGCATTTGGTCACTTTGTGTCTCTGTGTTATATTTTGGTACTTCTTGCAATTTTTCAAACTTTCTCAAACTATTATATTTGTTGTAATGATCTGTGACCAGTGTATTATAATTGTCTTAGGGTGCCTCAAATATACGCCGATATAAGATAGCAACCTTAATTGATAAGTGTTGTGTGTGCTCTCACTGCTTCACCAGCTGGTTGTTCTTTTTCATCACTCCCCATCACCTTGGGCCTCCTTACTCCTTGAGACACAGCAATATTGAAATTAGGCCAATTAATAGCCTTGCAACGGCCTCTACATGTTCATGTGAAAGGAAGAGCTGCTGCCCTAACAGGTGTGGATCAGTTGGTTGGAGCATCATCCCATAAACCAAAAGGTCCCTGGTTCGATTTCTCATCAGGGCACATGCCGAGGTTGTGGGTTTGGTACCCGGTCAGGATGCGTGTAAGAGGCAACTGATGTTTCTCTCTCACATCGATGTTTCTCTCCCTCTCTCCCACTCTTCCCCTCTCTCTAAAATCAATAAGCATGTCCTCTGTGAGGACAAAAAAAGAAAATAAAGCAAGAGTTGTCTATCTACTTCTGATGAAGATGCTGTGAAGATTGTGCAAATGACCAAAAATATTTACAATATGATATAACTTAGTTGCAAAAGCAGTAGCAGAATTTGAGAGGATTGACTCCAATTTTGAAAAATGTTCTATTGTGGGTAAAATGCGGTCAGTGACACATGCTACAGAGAAATTACTCGTGAAAGGAAGAGTCGATCAAGGAGGCGAGCTTCACTGTTGTCTTATTTTAATAAATTGCCACAGTCAAGCTCCTCTTCAGCAGTCACCACCCTGATATCCATCGTCAACATAGAAGCAAGACCCTCCACCAGCAAGAAGCCTGATTCACTGAAGGCTCAGATGGCAGTTAACATTTTTTCATTATAAAGTATTTTTAATTAAGCTATGTACATTGTTCTTTCAGACATGATGCTGTTGCACACCTAATGGATACAGTATAGTGTGAACATAACTTTCACATGTACTGGGAAATCAAAAAGACTGTGTGACTTGCTTTATTGTGATACTCTCTTTATTGAAAGGCCCTGGAACCAAACCCATGAAATCTCTAAGATGTGCCTGTGATAAACTAGACCAAAAACTAGAATTACGTTTGTAATTTTCCCAGACCAATGCTAGAATTACTAAACAAGCTCAGGACTCCCAATTAAGTTGTAGAGAATCTCTATCCGTATTAACACCAAAATTCCAACAATGACTTATGTCTACACTGTACCTTGACTATCTATAAAACATAAAGAGACCAAATTCAGTCAGAGAAAAATAAAAACCATCAATGTTTGGGTGAGTTAGATAGACGTGTGGAGTAAAATCATATGAGCTCAATAATCAGTGGGCTGGCAGACTAAATTTAGTGCTTCAGGGTCTTTTCCAAACAATCTTCTTCTGTGTGAATATTATGAATCCAAAACATAATGTAAGCTTCTAAACTGCATTTTCCATTTTCTGGATTTTTAAGTTTCTCATATACTTCCACAGATGGGAGATTAGCCCAGCAATCCTTGCACAAGTTCTAAAAAATAATCAGTTCCATTTCCAACCCCAGTGATTGTTCTCAGCTTCACAGCTTGTAGCCTCTGCCAGGAAACGAAGCAAACGTTCCCTCTTTCAAAGCAGGTGCAGCAGCCTGACAATAATCCAATAAAAAACCTATTAGCTGGGTCTCCATGACACTCCCGGTATCCATGGGACCCACAATATCTTTAATGTAGATAATAAATCCAGACCATTTCCTCCCGCAATTGCTCCCAATATGGCTCCACTCCTACGACTGTTCCACTAACCTTTTGTTGCTACATTTTCTCATGAATGCTGAATCACTCTCTAATCTTTGCCATGAAACACGTGTGGTCCCACTCAGTGAAACAGATCAATCCGCTTGCACTAGCCAATTGCAATTGCCTACTGGGCCATATCTGTAGATTGCAAACAGCAGGCCTGATACCAAGTTGTAAATTATCAGTCATGGCATGGTGGTTAAGTGATGATGGGTAAAGCAAAAAGAGGGGGTTTGTGACCAATGGTGTCACCACATGTACCTCCTGAGTATTCTTGAACATGTGAGCTCCACAGCAGATCAGTATGTTAAATACAACTTCAAGGAAGAGATGTTCTCATCTGTACCACAGATTGATTTTCCTTCAATAATGCTGTTATCATATCTCATCTCAATTCAGGAAATCTTTTATTGCAGGCTCTACTAAAGACCCAACCTTTCCTCTACCTGCATTCAAGAGTTCCATCAATCGGCACCCTCTATTCATTAACCCCATCTATTATTATTTCCATATTAAGGCTGATTAAAGAGGTACAATGTCTCGCTGTTTAATATGCATGATGCTCACTGTCCCATGCCACCATTAGTTAGACTGTCATCTCCAGAGAGGCAGAAGCCAAGTTTGCATTGCTTTGATAACTCTTGTGTTCCTGGCACCAAGCACAATACCTGCTACTTCGAAAACACTACTTGAAATAATAAAATGATGGGATTGTGTGGGGTTTGCTTTAAAATGAATATGCTTTTCCTACTCTCTATTGATTTTCCTAATCCTTAACACCCTGCTTAAATCCTGATCCTTTCTGGAAGATTTTTCTAGGCTATCTTTGACTGTAGTGACCTCTTTTCACCAAAATCCAATTATGTTATAGAGCTCATGTCTCTATCTAACTTTTGACTTGGAAAATGTTAGAATTTCAAGAATTGTTAGATGGACCAACGCTAGATTTTTTATAAATAAAAATTCTGAAATCAAAGTGAGAACATCACTTATTCAAATGTATAATAGTGTATCACAACCAAGACTAGAGTAGGGCGTTGTGTTTTTTTGGGTTTTTTTGGACAACCACAGCTCTGCTGTAACTTAGTCTCATCTGAACCGGAAGCCCATTATTCCTTAAAGGCTTGTGAGGTGTTGATCCTTCCACACTCACAGGACAGATTCTATCTTATATTTGGTGAATATTGTTAAGTTGCACATTTGTTCTCTGATTTAAATTGTTGAGCCCTAAACTGTAGAACAGTATGAAGTCAACCTTGGATAATAAAACAAGAAAGGTTGTTGAGTTTCTCTCTCCTTCATATTTAATGAAAAATTGAAGTCACTTCGGATTTCTGATGATTTGTCTTAAATAGACAAAAACATCTAGGTTGCTATTACATGTCTTATAAGCAATATCAAATCAACAGCAGCTCAGAATAAATAGTTCTCTGGGAAACCATTTCCATTCACCAATGCTTCTGCAAAATGTAACACAAATATTGTAATTAGAGCCTGGAAAAACAGAAAGAAGCGGGAGAGAAAAACAAGTGCCATTTTATAAGATGAGAAAGAACCCCTCCAAAACTTCACTGCCCCTATCATCTAGCTATCTATTCCCTGGGGGAAAGTGTCATAAGAAACAAGGAAGACTTGTCCCCACCAACAGATATTGTCTCGTGAAAAAGTGCTAAATAATAAGGCAGGTTACCAACATCCTAAACCCAGCTCCATGAAAAACTGGCTGGATGGGTAGTCTTACAATTATCGGGGCAGTAGTGAGTATTATGTTTCCAATAAATACAGAAAAGACTATGTCTGTGCCTTTTGGTAATTCACCACTATCCATTTCCTCTCCTCCCTGTAGGAAAATGACATTTTTTTTTAAACTCCCAGCAGTTACATGATCATTTGACGAAGATCTAAGCCAATGGAATAGGAATGAACTTAATGTGGTTATTGAAAGCCGCTTTACATGGTCTCCCTTATGCTCCTCCCCCTTTCAGAACAATCTTAGAAGCCACAGGCTAAAGATGGCAGAGCTGTCATTCACCTGAGTCTCAAACGACTGTGTAGAGAAGGGCCGGCCTGCCAACATAAACATTAGCCCTAGACAGGTGTTACTGTTATTTAATCTACTGAAATTTGGGGAGGAGCTCTTTGTTATTGTAACGATACATTCTAACCAATAAAAAATCATTCTCATGTTTTAAGATTGATGTAATGTACAAATTTACTTTGAAAATTATAGGAAAATATGATACATTTCAAAGAGGAGATAATTTGTCAAAATTACATGTGAATAAATTGTTCTTTATCCCTGACTTTACATGTTTTTAGAAGGTATCAGCATATTTCTATATTTATATTACTATAAAACAATTTCTTATATTAACAAATAGGAATAGAAAAATATTGTAATCTAAAATTTATCAGGTCATATACATAAAGTTTCTTCAGTTTAAGAATTCAGTAATAAATAAGATTTGAAGCCATAATTATGTACATAATTTCCCCAGTCTTTATTCTGATTGGCTGGTATAACTCTTGGCCAAAAGAAAGAACTAGACCTCAAAGATCTAATCCAGGAGTTTGTGCAGAAGCTTCAAGGAATTGGCACCATTCTCTAGAGCCTCTAGAATTTGACAAGGGAGAAATAATTGTTTCTCAGTTCTTCAGAGCAGAAGCACGCATGAAATAAAACTCTGATAATATTTGATCAGATTATACCCTTATTTGTAAATGGGCGATACATACAATAGTCAGATGCCTACCATTTCAGAAGTTTGTAATTTACTAGGCAACACATAATGAAAACTAGCACTTTTATGACAATTTATAGTCAAAGAACATTCTCAAATTTTCCATTTCATTCCATGGCATCACCATCAGGTTTTCGAATTTTAATTTGTATCCTGAGCAATCATTTCTAGCTTCATGCTGTCTTTGAGTTCCATCATTTATCTCCCATTTTCAATATCCAACATCTCAGATAAACTTTTCAACCCCATGTCTAGAGTCCTGAGAACTATTCCTAATGCTCTTTGCTCAAATACTCTCTCTAATCCAGCTACCAAAGAAGGTGACCTAATATTGTTGTATCATATAAAAATAATTAATGAGTTATCTTTTACTGAATACTTAGTGCTGGAATCTATGCTAAATACCCTATGTTTACTTTTTTATTTTATACTTTCAACCACTCTATGTAGAAAATGTGCTTTTTCTTTTCACATAAAATATTAGGAGACTAAGCCTTGTAGAGGTTAAGTAATTTGTCCTTACTTGCTGTCTGCAGCTGTAGGGACAAAATTCAAAACTCAAACCCTGGCCTATCTGACTTCTGAGACTGAAATTTGGTCATTATATTACCGTGCTTTTAGAATAAAAATAAAAAGTCCCTTAATCCATTTGTAGGTCTTTAAGTAGGGGCTCTTGACAGGATTTGCTACATTACTTGACATATATATTTCATTTTAATTTGAAAAATTTCAAATTAATTAATAGTGAAAAAGCGATATTGATGTGTCAACTATTCAATTCAGCAAGCACTTACTGTGTCTATTATGACCCCACCACATACTATGCTGAATTATTTTTATTGTTAATGTGGCAAAACAACATTACTCTTCATGTGGAAGCAGGGAATTCAGACTTGTTAAAGGTGATGTTTTGTATAAAAGATTCATAAAAAGGTAAGGTTGGCTAAGGATACATTCTAAATGCTTCAAAACCTATTGACCCTCATCCTGAAAGCAGTGCTGAAAAGCTGTCTGAACTTACAAGTGCTTATCTGTTGGGAGGGTCCAGTTGCGCTGATGATGGAAAGACTCTGAAACCGCACAGAGCAATCAGAGGCTGTTTCACTAACATGTGTAGAAAGGACAAAAAAAAGGTACCAGATATATTTCAATGCCTGCCATATGCTTATGATGTACCAGGAATGGCTAGAAATTTTGTATACATAATTTCATGTTAATTTTTGCAAAAAAAAATAGTAAGCTGATAATTATCTTGATATCATTGGTAGAGAACTTGAAACTCAGAGAGCTTACGCAGCATCTAAAGTCATGGAAGTAGAGGCAGAAAAGTAAGAATTAATATTAATGATATTTCAAAGACATGTATATCAGGATTGGTGTTTAAATGTGGGACTATAAGACAAACTAAAAACCTTTGCATGCTTTTAATCCTGTGATACGAGGAAACGGGGTGTTGTCATTTACGAATGAGAGCCAAAGTGAGCAAAATGGAGCCTCTTCATGTATTTACTGTACATTCAGATTAATTTTCCAGATAACTACCATTTTAATAATATTCCTTCTATTCTCAACAAACTTAATTTTACCATATTGTTTCCAAGTGATCACTGTGTGTAAGTATCTAATGCATCCTCCAAAAACAATAATTTGCCACTACCAAGAGCAAAAGAATCATTGTATTTTTCTTTTCTAGTTGAATATTCATGGAGTGTTTGGTTAGCAAATTTAAGTTACTAAATTTTAGTACATGTAATTTAGTACAGGGAACAAAAGGAATTACAGGCATTGCATAGCATTTGTAAGATTATTATTGTTGTTTCTATTGTTTTGCAAAAGTGATTCCAAATCTGGAGACTAACTTGTAGTTCATTATTGTTTTTATCATTTTTTTAACATTTTTGGTATACATTTCAGTTTGTAGCACAAATCTTGGCACCTAGTAAATGCTTAATAAATACTCGTTACTGTTGCTTTTGGAAACTTTCCTTTAGTTTATAAATGTGATATTCTGTCCTCCTCAAGAAGGGTCACTTAAAATTCTCACTTTGCAAGTGGAAAATGTCAAAATACTCATTGTATGGCTGAAAACATAAGCACACTTTATAGTATCTCAAATATATAGTTTAAAAGGGAAGATAAACATCTTAGTATTTTACTCCCGTCCACCCTCCAGCCCGAGATTCTTCCTTAAGTGCATGGCTAAGGAAGAAAATAAATGCTTCTAGTTGTCCCATGCTTTGTCCAAATGAGGCTAAGTTTCCCTTAAACACATACAGTGGTTTATACGTGCCTATATGTTTTCTTATCTGTGACTACATTTTGCCCTTATAATAGCCCCAGGAGGTAAGTAGGCAAGAATTACCATCCCCACGGTGCACAGATAAGTGCAAAGTTCAAGGACCTTGCCTAAAATCACACAACTGGGTATTGGCAATCAAGTCTCTGGATAGACTGCCCATCCATCTTCTTTCTCCTAAAGCAGGCAACCTCTGAGGCTAACATTTTTCTCAATTAAAGTTATCCACATTAATTGCAGCTGTTTTCCTAGTACATGGAGGGGGGAGTGAACAGCTGTTCTTAACCTTAGAGCGAAGTGAGAGAACAGCCACAGAGAACTGACAATGGGAAGCATCTTTCAGGCAATTTACGACTTGAGTCCAGGCCTGCATCTGCTGTGACAAATAGAAGGGGCTGGGTAATTACCTACAATGTTAATCCCTGTAGATAGCCACGCTCCCTAAACCCCTCAAATCACTTTGTCCTTAGAAGCATTCCCTTCCTTCTCTTAGTCTGACTCATTCCGTGCTTAATACTGTGAGGGCAAGGACAGGGTCTTCGACATCCCAGATAGCTGGACTGATTGGCTCAATGTGTGCTAATGAACACAGGGGTGTCATTGAGGATCACAGAGGAGGAGAAACCACCATACTGCTACACTGGAAACTGCTCAGGGTTCCTGATTACAAGGGCAGCTGGGTGAGTGTGGATGTTCCTTAACATCTTTCCCTGATCCCTAACAGGCTAAATTCAACTTGTTCTTCAAGGTCCAATTAGCTCCACCTTCACCATGAAGCTTTTCCGGAATATACCAAATTGATTTCCCACTTTAAGTAAATCCCTCAGGCAACAGATGGCTCCTTTTTATCACAAGTCATAGCCTACCTTTCACTGTTACTTATACCCTTTACATATACACGTATCCCAATTAAAATGAAAGGCCAGGGACTATGCATTTTCTTTTTTGTATTTCTTACCCTACTCCAATCCCCTTCTTACTTCACTCTCACCCTCAACTAAAATAAGCGTCTGGCATAGGATTGAAGTCAGATGAAATATGACAATGTGAATGATTTCTCTAAATATGTTGGGACTTATCCATCCAAACAAATGCTGTTCCCTTTAAAGCAGTGTTCTTGGAAAGTTCTGC